>BGPR01018795.1:0-30305 GCA_013235015.1 Araneus ventricosus | reverse complement strand
GAAATGTGTGAAAAATAATCGTCACATACTTTGCCTGTTTGTCATTTCGCATTGTATAGTATGCTTAGGAAATATGTGAAAAACAATCGTCACAACTTTACCTAAAAATACTAAACATTCTATAGTATGTTTAATTTCAAACTTTGACGATAATATATACAAATATATTTTAAATTTTTTCATGGCTATATACTATTTCGCATAAATCTTTCATTACTTCTAAATTAAGAAACACCTGACTGCTTGCCTAAGCGTGAAGTTAAAGACAGATTTTTCTTTTCTTTTACAAACACTGGCGTTAAGTATTTTTTACTAAACAAATATTAGTAAAGAAGTTTGATTTTTGACAGCGTAATTACCTCGCTGAGATTTTAGCCTTCATCTTTTCACGGTGAAGAAAAGATCGCAGATTATCAAAACTATTGTTTGAGATGGCCTTGAGGAAAGTACAGATGACAGAGAACGCATCTGCTGCTCTCCTCTGTCATGGAAAAACCCAATTCGTGCACTTGTTTCGATTTGGTAAATGGAATTGTTTTCAAAATATCAGAACCCTGAACTAAAGCTTTAATGAAATGGCAAGAACATCCCTCCTATTTTTCTTGCGGTCTTATGTAATTCTTATTCAACTTCTCATTTCCTGAAATAATCATTTATCTTATTTAGACGGGCATAATTTGATTAATAGTATTTATTTCGATATATCCCGTATTTACAAGGCATCTCTTGTTCGTAAAAAAGTTAATGGGCATTAAACTACCTGAGAGTAATTTTATTTTTTTCAATTCAAAGGGAAAGGTGTTTGGCGATAATTCTTTTGTTGTTGAAACTTTTTTCAAGGCACTAAATACAGGGTTGTTATAATTAAAGTTTGGCTATTGAGAAACATTCGGAGTTGTGCTGCAAGACACCGAATGCAATAAATAATACAGAGTGTTCATAAATTATTGGAGCCATTTCAAAAATAATTTAAAAAACTCTTATAATATTGCAACTAAGTTTTTTTTTTATCAAAAATGTGAATGCATTTAAAAAAGTTTTTGCTATTTTTTTCAGATACATAACGAGACATTACCGTGGTCAAGGTGGTCGTTTCTCATTTTTGAGAGCCAATATCTGCGAAACTATTAAAGCTAGAAGGAAATTAAAAGCATTTATTTGTAGGAAATTTCACGCTCTTTAATTTGTTAAGTCAATTACAATTCGTAAGCTGAATAGTTTTTGAGATATTCAAGAAGAATTAACAAGGAAACCAGAAAACGCGCATCGGCTTCTGCTGATTGGTAGCCATTGCATATGGAAATCTCTCTCTGCAGCAAATATAGAACGCTGTAATGGTACGCCACCTATCTGAAAAAACGCCCTTTTTGCTCTCCCATTAAAAAAACACAGTTGTAACATTGCTAATTAATTTTGAAATGGGTTCAATATTTTATGACTAACCTAAATTTTGATGCAGATTTTAGGTAGACTCGGTATAGGAGTACACCTAGTGCAACGATGTTTATGAAAATATATCCAGGGTTGTTATATTAAATTTCGTCTATTCAGAAGGCTCTAATTTCGGTTCTAGGTAAAAATTTCGGTCCGAAAGAAACAAAATTTCACTAGCAAGTATTTAATACAAGTGAGGCGCTTTGTGGACACCGAAAAAATGAAAGAGAGAGAGAGAGGTTAGGAGAAAAAAGTTTAAATATTCGTCAATAGGTGGCGCTTACCCATTATCTGAGGTGATTTTTGCAGTGTTCTTTCCCCAATTTTTTTCACTACTGAAGTGAAAAAACATAAGAAAGGTCCGCGCCGTACATTTTTCGTGAAAACGTCGGGATAAAATCATAAAAACAGTATTTCTTATTAATATATAATTTAATTATCAATCTATTTAATACAATATTTACAAAGAGTAGAATATAATGGTTACAGAATAGATAAATCACGAGTTTATTGCATGTAGCAAGGGTCTGTGGTAGCATGTGATTTATATATTCTGTAACCATTATACTACTCTGTGTAAATATTGTATTAAAGAGATTGATAATTAAATAACATATTAATACGAAACACTTGTTTTAAGATTTTATACCGAAGTTTTCAGGAAAAATCTACGGCACGGACCCGAACTCCGCCTTTCTTATGTTTTATTTAGAGTAGCTTTTGACGGCGCTATCCGTTGAAAGTATATAGAAATGTATTTCGTTTATGCGCAGTAAAATATTATTTACTGCAAATGCTCATATTTCCCGTAATATTCAAATTTTTGAATTCAAATTTTAATACAGTGTTTCTTTTACGTATTAGTCAAGTATTCTGTAAGTTTCGTACAATTCGAAGGAAAACTCTGCATGTTATAATAAAAAAACATGCGGAGTTTGAAATTTTCGATTTAATACCAATTTTTACTTATATTCTGATTAGTATTTTTATTGCCTCACTTCGGATCCAAGTAATACTCCTCAAGCTCTTTAAAATGACACCAGAATCAACTTCCTAGCGAAATGCGTTTCCACGCTACACTTATTTATCACCTTACATAAAGCTGATTCATAACAATTACGCGCATGCGCCTACACTGGTAAGATGACGTCACAGGCAAAACAAATACTATGCGACAAACTCTTCTAGATATGATCTATCCGTTGTGGGGTCAAACATTCTTTTTGCATTATTAGTCTCGTCGTTATTAGCGATTCAAATCTGACGGTATTTTGTCACACAAGAAAGTTCGACCGACTGTCACTGTAACGAGGAGAAAGACGTTTCCACGTCAATAAATAATTCATATTAGTGTTTTTTTATTTAACTGAAAACGTTTCTGAAATTCAGTTCTTAACGTAAAATCTTTTTTCATTCAAAATACCGTTTCTACGAAAGACAGTACACCACCACTTTTTCTCTTTTCATAAATCTCATTACTTATTCTGCATTCCAATGCAATTCTGTTTCGTTTGGAGTCATAGAAACGGCTCTAGAGCTTCCTCACAAGGCAAATTTATTTATAACAACCCTGTACATGATAATAGTCTTTATAACTGAAATACAGGAGCGAATCAGTCCCGAGCAAATTAACAATTCGTCAAACGAACGAAGTTCGAAAGCTGCCTTTTACTCAGAAAGGATGGAAATGGAATAGGTTTTCTTTTTAAATCTTATTTAAAGCATTTTTTATGATTTAAAACACTATATCGTCACTGAAGGTGCAAAAGATCGTATATCAAATATTTTGCATTTGATTGAAATCCAATTGCCGGTTAACAAAATATTGCCCACATTTGCATCTAATTTAATGGACGAGTTTTCTGTTTTGTTAGTTTACATTAAAAACCTAGACTTTCGCTTTGAAGATGGTTCCATTGACTTAGCATTACACCGAATTTACAAAGTCACCGCATTTTAATGTAAATAAACAAAACAGAAAAATCGTCCATAGATATTTTATTTAGTTATATTTCAACGTAAATGCATACAGGATTTCAGAACTCTAAACTTAAGGAGTCCACCGACCATTTAAACCTAAAGCAAGATCTCCATAAAATTAAATACCCTCTTGCTCAAAAAATAAGCAGCAAACACAAAAAGACGCGGTACACACGCAAAACGATGAATTAAAACACACAATTTACATATGAGGTAGAGGTTGCATCGCCGAATGCAGATAGGTAACCAAAATTAGCACAAACGCAACGCCTTACAAAGGGGTGAACTGCGCAATGTTTCGATTAGATTTTATCAAAGCTGCGAAAACGTAAGATTTATAGGTTAAGGTTGCTAAGTCGTACCCTTATAGAAAAAGGTACAATTTGCAGGTTTTACTAAATAAAGGATTAAATTTTGCATTATTCACAACTTCTATGAATATTGCAGCTATTTATTACCAGAAAGTTTAATATACATACTATACCGAAGGAAATAAACAAATCTTAAAGTAACACTATCGGTGCAACTAAGGAAATCAATTCTTTAGTCGTACCTTGAAAACAACTGAAACCAAAACGCCTTGTATTTAATATTCGTTGAGTAGACTATTCGGTCTTAAGTTAATACTCGGTCAATCCTTTCGGTTGTTCAGATTCGTAATGTTTATTTAGTTCTAGAAGGTGAGGTCGCAGTTTCGGTTTAGGAATATCATACTTTTCAATGAAGCCCATTTCACCACTGGGTAATTTTCATAACGCCTCGTCCACATCTTCTTGGCTCCAAGTATTATCGGTACGTTCTGCGACGTTTATGGACGCTGCATAAACATTTGAAATGGCACATTTCACAAAGCCTATTGAGAAGAACAATATTATCTTTCTATAAATGGTATGTATCTTTAGATATGCAAGAGCTCCTTAAGGTTTAAAATGTACGACTTAAGCATCGTTTGAGATACGTGTAATATATATGTTACTGTGAAAGACCGATATCTGGCAAATGTCGACAACCACGGGTGAATGTTAAGTTTTTCCGATTGGTGCATTTCGGAAATTCTCCGAAATGTGTTTGGTGATTGTCGACATTTGCCAGATTTCGGTCTTTCACCGTTTAGTGTCATATAAAATGCAGCCGAGAAAATAGGCAATATTTCTTTTAATTTAGTTTATTAATACACAAGACTAGCTCAACATAAATAGACAATCACACAAAACATTTAACATAAAGATAAGAAATTATACATTACAATAACTTATTATCTCGAGTCATGACCACACAGAAAAACTATCTGCCTCTTCATTCTCAAACAGAAAACCAGACTCACTACCGTCTGACTGCCAACTGAAAAGTTTACAGATTAGTCTTGTGCCGCGCCATCTACTGCAGGCAACAGCAACTATATTGTCAGTTCCTTACAACCGTAACATATACGCCAAGTGTAATATTTTCAATAAGCATTATAAGATTGAATGGAACCAGAGCGCCATATTTACATAAAAGCAATTATTCAAATAGCACAGAATGATACCCTAATAAATAGCAACATTTTATTCATAATATTTATTGTTCTACGTCTTACGAAATATGCACGAAAACTTATTTTTCTTCGAGGTTAGGTTGTAACGCATCGAATCTCCGTTCTAAGTAATGGAATAAACATCGTCGATGCTAGTGGTTATCGCACTGCCGTCAGCGTTGCTGATTCTATTAAAACAAAGTCAAAACGGAATAGGTACAACCTAGATTGTGATACGACTTGAGCAACCTCACCTTATTTAACTTCCGCTGCGCGTGATTATCATAGAAAATTCTTTTCCTTCATTTGTTCAACCTATTAATCTTTCACAAAAGAAATGATTCAATGCACCACTTTATTAAATAAAGGTAATTTTATATAAAATTTGAATGCAATCTACTTTTATACCTAATAATTCCTTCTGTAATGCTTACCTGAGCTGGAAACTTTGCCAAAGTTCCTGGCGTTTCTGTTACCATTTGAATGTTATTAATAAAAAGGACATGCAAACACTTAAGATGCTTTCGCGCTCCATGGCATTGCGGAATTAAATTGGCGGTTCACCGATGTGTAAAAGGGCCTGTGGTCTCGACCTCGGGGCTGGAGGTTTCCAGGTGCGAAACCCGATTCGACAGAAGATCTGCCATGTATTGGGCCTGTCCCTCGCTAGATCATGCGTAGGGGGAAAAACATCCTCCCGCTTTTAATTCAGAATTACCGAGGTCCATTGCAAAATGACTTCTTGTTGCTTCACAAAGGGAAGTTATAATAAATTAAATTAATTCGCGCTTCCATTTTTTCATCTTTTCCGTTTTCGTTTAGTATAGTTGGGCTTCGGATAATCGGAGTCAAATCTATAGTTTCATAATATACAAAGTATGATCAAAAGTATCCGGACACATTCATATTTTCACATTTTTTAGAATTTCTCCAAACCAACTGCCCTTGAACTTCGACCATGTAAGGAATAGACTCTAACTAACATTTTACAGTGATGATTCGGTTACGAGGGCAATTTGGGGGGTCACCAGAAAGGGATGAAGGCGAAAAAGGAGTTTGACCTATCCTGTTTCATAGAAAGCTGAACACGAGATATAACTTTCATTAATGCTTACGTTTGATTTTCATGATATTTGCATTAACGATTCTCCACCTGTGGGGCACGCCTCCTAGGGGGGCGCGAGCATATCGAACAGAAAATATTATTAAAAAAAATTGATTATTTTGCTGAAAGGAAAGTAAAAGAAAACGCATTCTGACATAATAAAAAATAAAATACACATTTACACTGATATAATTTACTTATAAATATTATTGTATCAGTACTGCACAGTGTATTTAATAATTACCTTATCAATACTAAAATAAAAACAAGTTTAATAATTATTTGTGACACTTCTCGACGGACTTCTCGCGAAGCCGCGGGAATGTCCGATATGGTGGACGTGAGACAGAGCAATAGATACTAAAAGATAATAAGAGAGAACAATTCTAGTTTTGTCAATGCTGCGGACCGGTGCTGCCAAATATCAATAAATTTACTTATTCTTGGTAATTTTTAAGGTTTGTAATTAAGGTCGTACTGTAGCTTTAGAATCAAAATACCAAAAGTATATTATTATTGTATACATTGTTATTGTATGAGAGAGGGGGGGGGCGATGAAAATTATGATTGGAAATCGGGTCGCAAATACTGAAAGATTGAGAAACACTGAATTACATGCATTTTCGTAAACATAGCAAACATATTCGGGAAGATATAAAAGTTTTTTTTAAAAATCCAAATTTTTCCGCTTGTTTTTTGCTTATAACTTTCAGAGTTTTAAACCAAATTGTATGGAACTTACAGAATATGTCACAATATATTAGAGAAGCATTGTGTCAACATTTGTAATAAATACTTTGAAAATAAGAGACAATATGAGTATTTATAGTAAATAATTTTTTGCTGTGCATGTGCGAAACGTAGCGTGATTTTTCTTTCATAACTTCAAAGCCAGATATGTAGGACAACTTATATAAAAATTACCGTCGAATACCGTTAAGATTTAGAATCATATCGGCTTGGTAGTGAACGGAATTTCTGCTTCTTTATAAGAGAAACAAAACAATGAGGGTTTTTCTACAAACTAATATTTTTTAAACTTAAATTTTCGAATAATTTTACAGAATTTAATAAGGTTTGAACATGCTGAATACCCAGGCAAATTTATAAATAAAATTCACAATGTAAATTGCTGATCGAAGATTACAATCCGAAGAATCAAATTTAAAAATTATTCATTTGTGAAAAAACCCTCATCGTTTTGTTTCTCTTAGAAAGAAGCGGAAATTCCTTTCACTGCAATGCCGATATCTTTCTACATCTTAACGGTATTCGACTGGAATTTTTATATACGTTGCCCGTTATATCTGGCTTTGAAGTTATGAAAGAAAAATTACACTACGTTTCGCACATGCGCAGTAGAACATTATTTCCTACATGTATTTTCTCTAATTTTCAAAGTATTTATTCCAAAATTTTACACAATGCTTCTTTAATATATTGTCACATATTCTGTAAGTTTCATACAATTTGGTTCAAATTTCTGCAAGTAATAAGCAAGAAACATGCGGGAAAATTTGGGGTTTTTTAAGAAAACCTTTATATCTTCCCGAATATTTGTGCTGTGTTTACGAAAATGCATGTAAATATTACGCACACCAAACATAGCCATTGATGAAAGTTACATCTCGTTATCAGCTTTCTGTGAAACAGGATGGGTCAAACTCCATTTTCGCCTTTATCCCTTTCTGGAGCCCCGTAATTGCCCTCGTGACCGAATCTCCACTGTAAAATGTGAGTTATTGTCTATTCTTTACATGGTCGAAGTTCAAGTGAAGCTAGTTTAGCCTTTCAAGAGAAATTTTAAAAAATGTGAAAATCCGAAAGTGTCCGGATACTTTTGATCATATAGTGTATTTTAAAAAAACACTATAAGGTGTATAAAAATATTATGTCTAAAAATGTCAATTATGTCAAAATAAAGACCATATTACCTAACTATTGAGGGTTATTGTCTAAGCTTAATGATACACTGCGTAACTTTCCCCGTACTGCCAACTTGTCACTGTCTATAGCCACACAACAAAGAGATAAAAGACGAGACAAATTTCTTTTCACAGAAACTACGACAACTATTTCCAGAACTGCGTTTTATCTGTCATCTTTAGAGGGGAGCCCTTTCTCCAATGGGAAATCCCAAATCTTTGACGATCAATTAATTTCCCTTTCACAATCATAAAGAACCGATTCGACCTTTAACTGTTGAGTGAATTTTCAAAGGTCATCAAAAACCGGAACTTCATTGGCCGTAGTTAGCGAGGTAAGACACGACTTATGGTCAAACCGCGATCGGTAATTTATACGTTTGCCTAAGCACGATTGTGATTTCTGTTACAAAAGGAAGAAACAATTTTCGTTTCATAAACTTAATAAAAGTTAATGAAATTACCGATAACGATTGTAATATGTGTATCTGGTACGTGATTCGCTTTTTTGTACGTAAGACATAGTTCATGGCTGTCGCATTGTTTTGCTTGTTTTAGGAATTACGCTGGAGGATTACTCACGACTTGGAGAATCCCCATTTCTTATTAATTAGTTTGTTTATTTCACTACGTTTCGTAGCTGTATCTTGTTTATCTCTGCAAGGAAACCCTCACCCATGTACAGGATAGGCCACCTCTATAAAGGGGT
Source organism: Araneus ventricosus (assembly GCA_013235015.1). Lineage (NCBI taxonomy): Eukaryota > Metazoa > Arthropoda > Arachnida > Araneae > Araneidae > Araneus > Araneus ventricosus. The sequence goes on along the minus strand of BGPR01018795.1, from coordinate 21,636 downwards.
CTGGTTCAGTGGTGACGCCAGTAGGGGAACCCCCTGTCGAGAATGCTGTGCCCCCGCCGTCGGGGAAAATTTTGTACCCGTTCACGAAACGGGGTATTCAACTAGTAGATTAATAAAGATCTGGTGAAGATTTGAGACCGATTTCATTACATCCCTCCTCCCGGACAGCAGATCGTGCCCTCCTGTCGGGCAGATTTTAATGCCACTCTTGTCTGGATGGAAAAAAAAATGTTTGAAGGCTTTAAAATATTTTTCAAAGCCAAAATTAAATGAATTCAACATAAACATTAAACATATTTGATAAAAAATGTATTTATTTAAATATTCTTTTTTTGTTTGCTAGCACATTTAACATATTTGATAAAAAATGTATTTATTTAAGTAATCTTCTTTTGTTTACTAGCACATTTAACATATTTGATAAAAAATGTATTTATTTAAGTATTCTTTTTTTGTTTGCTAGCACATTTAACATATTTGATAAAAGCTGTATTTATTTAAATATTCATTTTTTTTTTGTTTGCTAGCACATTTAACATATTTGTAGGTCATTGGACTTTATGATTGCACATTTGTAGAATCCCCTTAGCAATAACATTATTTTCAGTCCGATTTTATGTTTCGACTTTGGAAAAGAGATAACTGATTCTGATTTTTAAGGGTGTTTCCTCCCTCTTTAGAATGCGGCCCCCTTACCGTACTGGAATTTTTGTGATACAGTCTAAAAATTAAAGCAATTTAACAGGATAAAAGAATGACGTTAACCGCTTTTCTGAGAATTGTATTACGAATGCTAAAAGCATTTTTTGACAAATTGGGTAATATTTCAGCCATATTTAAGTTATTAATAATAATAAGTCATTTTTAATTGACATGATAAGACAAATAAATGAATCATGTAAGTAGAATTTCGTATATTGCAACCAAAAGAGAGAGAAAAGGATAGAAACTACAGTGGCTGAAAGCGAAAGGGCATATCGTCAAAAGTTTGTATATAAAAAATCCTATTTGTTTGCAATCCACTATTCTGTACCCCTTCATATAGCCAAGGGATGCCAAGTCGCCAGTGCCAAGTCGCCAGTGCCAAGATGCAAGATGGCAGCTAAAGCTTATGATATGGTGAATAGAGCAAATATAATCTCTGAAGGCTCGAAAATAAAATAAAGAAAACCATATAAATTCTCTGATAAAAATGAAAATTCGTCTACATTTTAAGCAGATAATCTTTAAATAGGATCGCTTCATTGTCATGTTTACCTCAGCAATCATCCTGTGTTTTGGAATTGGCGGCTTTGCATCCGTTGCTGGTATAAAGGGGTACCGACTAGTGGATTGCAACAAAATGGAATTTTTAATATACGGCCTTTTACATTTCGAGTGACGACAATTATTTTTATTATTTTGAAATTTATTAATAAACTGGAGAATAAACTAAGAAATGGAGCGAAATGTGGTTATTTGTATATCAGTTACACCTAATGAGTTATACTACCAAGTAAAGCAAGGCAGTTATTTCAAACTTCATGGTTGATCAGAAACCAGAACCTGGTTTATCAGAGAAGACCTCAAAATACCATACAGGAATACTTCTAATAGATAGCCAAGCTGTTCTTTCTAAAAATGAATTGGTAGTGAAATTATTGCAATTAGAGAAAAACACACAGCAATAGGAACAGAAGGGTACTTGCAGTGCTAGCTAGATAAATAGAAATGCCATCAGAGTCCGCCCACCCCCCAAACGGAAAACTACTCTGAATTAGGCCCCCATTCTAGATTGGTAGACGTAATGAGAATGCTAATCGGGCAAACTATAACTATGAGAAATCAACACACATTATAAAATGTATACTTGCGTAATTGTTGTTTTCTATCTGACCAGAATACTTAGAGGAAAAAAATTAGTATTATTAATAAGATGCTCAAGACAAAACATTATAATAAATGTTATACTTTTATATAAAGTAAATGCAGTAATTAATAGGATACCTTTAATACCATTTTTCTGCATATTAATTTGCACAATAAAAATGTCACTCTCCAATTTCAATCCAAGCGAGAGATAAAAGACCACGACTCTAAACGCTTCCAAAAGAGACACCCTCCATTGAAACTGAATAAGGACTGGCAATAGTTTTGATTGAAAATAAATACATCCAACGCGGAAATTAAAAACAAGAAAAATCTGTATTGTGATAATGTGGATGCAATAATCAATCATTAATCATGTTTTCTTACTCATCCTTAGCGGCTAAACTATAAATCCGCGCTTGTCAGGTAATAAAATCCTTCTCTATAAATCCCTACTGCGACTGCTGATAAATTATGTATCTCCAGAGTGGAGAGCCGCAGCTCAGACCCACTTGAAACCCTTCAGGCTTGGTATCTTTCAAAACTGCACAGCCAGGAAAATTCCAAAAATGTCATGGTTCATCGGGAACAAAAATATTATGTAAGACTTCTGCCTAAAATGTACAAAAGTATTTTTTCTAAAGATTACCAAAAATTTTTTTTCATTAAAATGAGGTCATCAAGAGATACCAATGTACGGCCCCAGAAGTAATAGAATTGTCAAGGCAATAAGCCTTCATAAATATATAACTTTTTATTTTTACTATTCCGTTTAATTTATTTAATTATGATTATTTTTTTATCCAGTTATAATTAAAGACAAAAATGATTAATTATAGTAAGTGCAATCACGTAAAAGATCGAATAATGATTGTTATGTTACTAACCATTCATTTCCAGTCAGAAGCATAAGATAAAGAATCCGGCGTGAAAATTTTAACATTCTAAGTTTAATAACTGTAGCTAACTGTCTTGCATCTGTAATTGCATGCACGCCATTCTCTGTAACTCTAAACTAAGAAATTTTAACTTAAGTCCTCATAAGAAATAAACTCCAGAGGTGTAATCCTCTTGTTGTTAAAGAACCCACAGCTATATGAGTCTCAAATAGAAGATAATATGTATAAAAAAATAACGTCACAAGCAACAAAATAACGATTTACTTGGACTCGAAAAGTTCTTAAGCAAGCCGAACGTTCGCTGAAATACTTTTTATAACGAACCAACCGAACACCAAAGGAGTGAACCCACTGCTAACCGTCAATAATCACTTTTTAGTCTGCAATGCATGATGGGGTATTTGACTCGGGGGTGTCGTGGGACCAGCTGAAATAAAGGATTCGACCTTTGCAGGTTCGCGCGGAATGGTGAGCGACACACCAACGTGTTCTTTTGTAAACTGCGAATCCGATTGTATTCATTGAAAAGGCGACATATATAGCAGTGAGCCGTTCGGTTCACCCGTATGGATAATGCCTCTGAATTCTTATTAGAAGTGTCAGAAACCTCGGCGAAGTTCCTATCTCAGATTAGATAATGAATGTTGTTTATAACAATACTTAATAATTTGTCACATTTAAATATTATCATAAAATATTTCTTTTTAATAAAGTGATGCATATTTCCCTTTTTTGTGAAAGAACAATAGATTAAACAAATGAGGGAAAATATTTTTGGATCAATCGCACACAATAAAAATTAAACATATTTCTTTAGTTCCTTACTAACGCGTTTTAATGTACGTAGTTTTGTGAAAAGTCGAATCGAAACATTATGCAGAATTTCTTTAAAAGACTTCTTAACGGTTGGAAGGATATTCGTTAATCCTGAATTATTAGTAGTGCGGTTGCAGTGCGTTGATATTACGCTGAAGTACTAATCCACTCTAGGACACAGTGCTGGAAAAATGCGTTTTCTGAAGATTTAGCCTTTAGTGTTGTTTTAAGTAATGAATGATGAAACCAGTGTTTAAATATTAAGGCAGTTCTATTCACACAACTCATTTACAAAATGTACAGTTTCTTTGAAACATCTATCAATTTGTAGGCATCGGTTACAATTAATTGGGAAGACAGAATTGAGGTAGACTGCTTGTTGGAGTAATAAATAAATGTATTTCCAAGACGGTGACAATGCGGAAATTAAAAAGGTATGTGCGGGTAGCGACAACAGAGCAAAAAATATGCGTCCGGTTAGTGCGTGACTTGAAGATTGAATCATACATTGAAAGTAAGCAAACTAGCAGCGCCACCTAACGGAGGTGCTAAACCAAACATTCAGAGAAGCAAAGAATACAATATGCGCTAATTTCGAATAAAAATACAATAAAATAATGGAATATAAAAGTAATGGAAAAATGCATGCAGAACACAAAAATACATTAATATTAAAAGAAAAATAAAATAAGAAATAGGATGAGGAGCAATTAGAAAACCTGCAAACGGTCTCAGACTGCAAAAACCGGTTGATGAAAAATCATGTGTGCAGCTGCTATCTAAATAACCTTCTCTGACCACACGATTTGATTCCAGAATGACATTGATCCCGAAAAGAGCTTAAGCGTACTGTGACTGTTGATTCCGTCAAGGCGCGAGCGGAATGGTTTGCGAAAAATTCGCTGAAATGAATTTCACAACCAACCAACAGAAAATCGTGGGAGAGCAGCGAACCCATCAATTACCATTTGTTTGGAAATGCTTAGACTCGGGACTTTCTTCTCTTCCGTTTCAAGCTAGTGACGTCAAATAAAGGATTCAGTGTTGCAGTGTTTACCGGAAAACCGGCATGATTTGGACGCTGCGAACCATTCGTCCGGCGCACAGCGTGTAATTTCGACAATCTAGGTGGAAAAAATTAATATTTCCAAAACAAAAGTTGATTGTTCGGTTTTTAAGATAAATACTGCTAATAGCATACAAATCTGTTTAACTGAACAACTTATTTTAATATATGAGAAATTTTAAAAATGTTTTCACAATAACATAAATATTAGCTCCATTACAAGGAACTGTATACATACGCATGGAAACACGTTATATGAGAAACACTGGTGATATAGAAATAGAAAAAAATAAAAAGTAAACGTATTTTATCAGATAAAATATTTTCTTAATATGTAATAGTAAATATTTAAGAAAAATCGAGCTAAAAATATAAGCAGAAAAGTGGGAAAAAAAAATTGAAAATTGATTTTGAGTGAAAACACTCGTACAAAAGTGTTTCACGCACGTTGGAATAATAGATAAGTATGTTTTCATTCTGAGGTACGGCTCTCTTCTGATGAGTCCTCAGACACGATGACGGAATCTTCCTCATTTGATAAGCATAATTCTAACAATTTTTTCATTTCTCGATCCATTTTCCGTTTTTTGGATTTTGGAGCTGCCCGTAAACTTGCTATATAGCGATCGGATATGATGAGCAATCTATGTAGTAAATCGGTATTTGTGTTTATCCTGGATGACTTCCTTGTGAATAGTTCCCTATATTGCCTATTGTGTTTATTTCTTGCCTCCTGTGCTTCTTCAGAGTATGATCCAATAGGAAGAATACACGCTTCAATTACGTCTCTCCCGTTAAATAAAATTTTACGTAGACTTATAGGCATTGGATACCACCTGTAGTTTCGGAGGTATATGTCTTGTGTCACTCTCGTAAATTCTGCGAATTTCTCTGAATAGATGATTATCATGTTACTGTTTATATTCGAGAATAATTCCCAAACGCTTGATTAAGTTGAACTCCACTCCAGTTATCTCTGCCGTTTCCTCAGGATGTCTAAAAAATTTGCGGGCAGTGTTGCCGTCATTTATGTTGCCACTTTTTTGCTTTGGCATGTGAATTAAAAGACTTAATTCTCGTCTAAATCTCTCTTAAACTTCTTTTTTAAGATACTTTTTCTTTTTTCAGCTCCTCGTTCTTGCCATGTTTTAATTTTTAGCCTATATGAAATATCAAGAACGCATTCCATTAGCCTTATCCAAGAACGGAGGGGTGATATGACAAACGGCAGAAATTCTTTACTCATTTCTTTTTTGGGGATGACACGTAATTTTTTCATTTCGTTGGGGTTCGCCCACACAAGTAACATGTTTGGGTGGATGGCCACGATGATACAGCATTACAAACTTTTCCGACGACTACACAAAATATCAGAGTTGGCGTTACAGAAATTTCCAACTCAAAGAAAATTTTCGTCGGTTCGAGTTCTTTTATTTGGTGTTTTATTTCTTCAACTTCTGTAGTAATCAAATCTGTTGATTCTTTGGCAAAAATAAATTTAATATGTCGACAGTACTTAGTCGAAGACGGAACAGGGTTTTTCCAAATTACACTTTTGGAATCGTCTTTACCTACCGTCTATGAATTTTCAGTGGAACTACACAAATGCTGAAAAGGCTTTCGTCACTGAAATTTTCCTCAGAAAACTTTTGTTTATATCGATTTTGCTCGGATCCATCACATCCTCATTTCATAATAACTTCAAAAGCATTATTTGTGGACAAACGTAATTTTTCAGTAACAAATTCGAAGTGACAAATACGTGAAACAGTGTGGTCAACGAGTGTCTGCAAAGTTATTTCTGCTGATGTTTCTGTCACACTAATGTTGTGCGGACAACATAACTGCTTGGTTTCTTTAACTTTATGATAGGAAGGATACAATTTGCAATTCTGATTTTCAGCACGCTCAAGTATTCGTTTTTATTGACGAGTGGACAAACCATTATTTACCATTAACACAAGCACTTTTTCTTCGAGCTTATCACAGCACTTTCCGAAAGAGTTCCAAGTTCTTGCATAATAAATGCATCAATGCGTCTACTTTGGAACATTTCGGGTTTTTCAACCATACTTCGAAAAGCTGTCTCCGAGAAATTGAATGTGCCATTCTGCAGAAAAGGATAAAAAAAATAATAATAATAAATCGCAAGTTTTCGCAAGATATTTTTTAATATGTAGACTTATAAATGTTCTATCTTTGATGATTATGTAACCGCAAAGTGGTTCTCTAAACTAAAACTTTATATAAACTTATGACTTCGCTTTCACATTGCAAAAAAATGACTCACCACTTTTAGAGGCTGTTTTACGGCAATAAACTCTGTTCTTCAAACAAAAAAGACACTAATGGATAGAAAATACTGTAGAAATGTAGGTTTGAAAATAAAAAATATTTGGAAACAGTAGTTCTCGAACGCAACGTCAACGAATTCTTTGCTCAGAGAAGTAGCAGGTAGGACTCAGAGCGGCAGATGCAAGATCGCGCCTATTGGGACGAGTATAATAGCGCCCCCTGACGATATCCTGAAAAACTAAACCCATTCTCATATGCAGCGGATATTTTGCTATCAAAATATATAGCGATTAATAATTTCTAAAGAGGTCGAAATTTTAATTTTTTTCAACCTAGATCGCCGAAATTACACACTGTGCGGTGTTTAAACGCTGACCCAATCCTACGATTGAATCGGCTTGCAAGTCTATACGCGCCCCTATAGCGGTAATCTTTCCACTCCTATTACATACGCCAAAAAACTCGCAAGAGTTTTTGGCTCATATAAGTATAACTATGCACAACTGTTTTAGGAAACGAAAATGACTTTAAAGATTATATAAAGGCTTGTGCTTTTAATTAAAGCGGTGAAAAAATAATGGGGTAAATAAACGAGGGAAAATATTTTTGTGACCATTATATAACAAAATTTAAATACATTTCTAACGTTTCTTACTAAAGTGTTTTAATGTGCGCAGCTTTGTGAAAAATCTAATCGAAACACTGTGCAGAATTTTTTCAAGAAATTCTTTGAATTGTGAACGGATGGAAGAATATTCGTTAATCCTGCATTACTAGAAAAACTGTAAACTTCTTAGATGGCTAAAGAAACCAAGCTTGTTTACTTCATCATGTTTATTTGCAAAAAAGTATTGTAAAAATTGAATATTTTTGAACAGCAGGAAAATCAGCGGCTATAAAGAGAGAGAGAGAAGCACATTGACCTATGTATATATATATATACCTCTCGCACTGCCATCTATGTGTATCCCTCGAAGCTGCAGTGTGATCTATTTGCTTCCCTCGAAGCTGTAGTATGTTAGTTCGAGTGGAAATGTAAATGATTCCATGGTTCCATTCAAAAGATGAAGACAATTTTGTGATGACAGAACAACATATTCCAGTGTTAATATTTTTACAGACTTTTATATAACTTTATTTGTTTCATGTTTGTAAAAATGGAATTTCGTAATCAATTCTCTACTCACTTCTTGATATGGATTTTTGAAATTGTGTATAGTTGTGTGTTCTCGATGACAGCATTGCATTTTAAGACTGTCAAAACTTGCTTATCAGTTAATCTTTAATGAAATTAAAGTTTGATTCCGAACACTTGCGTTATCTTATAGTGAGATTCAGAAAAATTCTGAATATTTAAAAGAGGAAAAAATTAATTAAAATTAAAAATTTACACTTTTTAGTAGATTAATAGTTTAATTTTAATTAAAATTCATTAAGAATTAACAATTGCTTAGTTACAGTGTTCTTTTCTTAAATAAACTTTCATCATGTCAAAATTCTTCTTATTGTTTTTGTAAATAAATAATTAAATAAAAATTAAAAAGGGTAATATTTAAGTTAAGGCATCACTGCGCAATGTAGGATGGGTTGCACTACCCCGAAAGCTACAATGCACAAGCTACCAGAATTTATAACACTTTGCCCATGTTATAGTGTGAACACGATGACTAGAGAAAGCTTAAAAACAACCAACTAAAAAAAGTAGAATGAACAAATTAAAAAATAATATTAACTTAAATTTTACTTAAAAACAATAAAATTTAAACAATAAAATTTAGACAATAAAATTTAGACAATGTCTAAGTAGCGCGCAATTGCAGCTGCATACGAAAAACCAATGGAAATCAAAATCATTCAAAGAAAGCAAAAAGCTATGAAAAATACTCTGAGAGAATCAAATTAAACAAACAAGGAATCCATTCTAGTCCATTTTATCAAGGGCTAAAGGCTATATTCGAAATGGATTCAAAATATTTGGGAAATTTTTCTGTAAGAAGCTTGCATTGAGCCAAATATAGCATCTCTTAGCCCGAAATTTCCCAACAAGAGACAAAGGAGATCAATACCATCTAATAAGCATTATTTTAAAAGAAAAAGGAAGACCAAACACCAACATAAAAACTCTAATAAGATTGGTTTAAAAATATTAGCCATCGGGCTGAATAACAGCCTGACTAGCGAAATTTTGATTGCATTTGAAGTTAGGGTGATTATCTCAGCCGAGTTCGTAGATGGCGAGCTAAAAGTGGTTGGAAATAGTGGGGGGAGGGGATGGAACTTTAATTTCCTCATGACTCCTTTAAGATTCAAGACAGAAAATTAATTCAAATTAGGCAAATCGTTGCCTCATCATAACGAACCTTTCTGATTCGAAATTTTTTCGATAGTTTTAGTTTAGAAGTTATGCGCTGAAAAATGATGTTCAACTCCTACTTCGACTGTTTTTTAACCTAGGCTTCAGAAACCTGGTTGGAAAGTTGTCGGCAGTTACATTTTCTTTCGGACCCCTACTCACCATTAAATACGCGCATATCGTTGACTATCTTTGCTGTTTTGTGTACATACTTCACTGCATGCCTATTTTCTAAAACTCAACAAAAGACTGAATCATTTTTTGGAAAGAGAGAAAGAACGAACGTGTGAAAGTTTCGCACTGTTTGACTAGGGAAAGAAGATAGGGGAAAGGGATAATGAAAATCAGGGAAAATGTAATGAACAACGTAGGATGGGTTACAACCCCACCGAATATTCACCTCCCCCCCATTGCTCCAATCCAAGAGCCGCCACTGCTTAGTGTCCTTTATTTTATAGAGAAGAGAATCGAATACGCATTTTGGAGCTTTTGATCGATTGCGTCGAATATTTAATATCGATACTCAGTTTTTGTGTCGAGAGCACATACAAATTTTATTTATCTAGCTTGATATTTTCATTTATTTGAATTGTCGAATTCGCAAACGCATAGAGAGACAATCAGACAAGACAAATTATCCGTTGTGCAAAATTAGTGACAGATCTGCGTATACAGTACAACCTGGAAAATCCGGACTGCTCGGGTTTTGGAAGGTCCGCGCGCGCGCGCGCGGATTTCGGAAATTTCCCGATTTTAGATATCTTTTTTAAACCAATAAAGATGTCAAAGTTCTGATGTCACCGTGTAGGTAAGTTACGTCACAATAAATCGCGCAAGTGCAGACGTCTTCAGAACAGACCCGGGAGTCGCAAGTCGACGGCAAATGGTTGGTAACGCCTCTGACGTTTGCGCATGCGCAACCAATCGAGACGTATGCTGATGTCAATTCCAACAACTCCATATAAATACACGTTTTAAACAATAAAAACATAAAGAGACATTAAAAAATGATACAAAGACAAAAAAATAGTAGTTTAAAACGAATAGAATGACTGAAATTTCCGCATCTTGCCTTAAGTGTTCTAGTTAGAAACTTATTTAGGTAATTTTTTTCCCTCGGCATGATTTGAAAAAAATCGTCTGGTTTTCGGAGGTTTCCGGATTTTAAAAGTCCGGATTTTCGAGGTCGGACTGTACTAAAATCCACACATGTGACTTGTTAAGTTTTTGAGTTATCGCATTGATTGACTTCTTGATTAAAGAGGTTTATGGGACTTTCAGCTGCGAAGTCTATTATCCCCTATTCATTCCAAAGATCTTTTCATTTCGCTTCAAGAAACAAAGGAAAGTTGCCATCAAAAGACGGACTAAACTATTGCCGAGCTCAAAGGTCTTCTCAATCACATGCTTACGAATAAATAGATTGGCAGACTGACAATTCGTTGATGGATAAAATTCAAAATCTAATACAGATCTGAAATTCTAGCATTAAAGCCTTATAAAATCAGTTACAAATTTCCATTATTGCGAACAGGAAGTTTGCAATTTGATACAAATTTGTAATTTTATAATTATAGCCATATAGAATAGCCGGTTACAAAATTTCATCATTGTAAACATGAACTTTCCAAACATGAAAGAATTCAGATTAAATTAAACCGTGTAAAAACCCAAACGAGACAGAATATTGTTAACTTTTTATCTCTACTTTTATTAATTGGCCGAGTAGTCTTTGTAAATGCGAATATACGCAACTACAAAGCAGCTCTTCAAACTACACAGGATTTTCGCCATCCTTTAATTATAATTTATTCCATAATAAACCGGGATATCATGCACGAACCACTAGACTACGAACAAAGAGTCCATAAGAGTTGAACGTCACGAAACTAAGTTATTAGTTACTCTTCAGATTCTCTGGGTAAGATCCTCGTGCTCCAAATCGCATTCTTTCCTGTATCAAGTATTTTGATTTTATCCGAGTGTCAGAATATTTTTCTTCTACTTTCTGTGCATCTTGATGTAAGTAGAGAAATTGTTTTACTTAATAAATGTGTATATTACAGCTAAGGAGTATAATTCAGTAATTTCATGTAATCGTCGCTTAACATGCAACGCCACCTACATTCAGTTTATTAAGTTTTTTAAATTTTATAGGAAGAAGAAAATCAATTTTTTGCAGCCATTAACGAATATTTTTGAGATTTTCTGCCACATCTGGTTTGAACATGCCGTTTCGTCTTCACATCAGATATATTAAAAATCCAGACTATTCTTTATTGCAGCTAAAAATTCAGTTCCGTATTTTTCTTGCAAAATTTCAAAAAATGAGATAGCAGGTGTCGCTTGAAGCGACAAAATAATGACTGAAGACAGTTGCAGTGTAAAACGCACTTCTGTTCTATAGTTGAGCTAATTATTCCATATAACAGCGACCCATATTCTATTAAGGAAGCATAAAATAACATGCATAGGATAAAATAGCAAGTTAATTTCTTACGTAAAAATAATTAAATGTCATCAATAGCAAATTTAGTTATTTTTCTCATAATAAAGAAAAAAATATTTAAAGTATTAATTTGAATTGCACGATGAATTTCTTAAGCGATGTGAACAAAAAAGATGAAAATAATAATAAAAAGGTTTGGATATTTATTAACCCAAGAGTGTCGTGAAAAGGAACAGTTGTTTGCTTAGCTATGAAAAGAATTGGAACTTTTACTTTTTCGTATAGGAATTATCGTCGTCATTCAGGCAAAAACCACTAAGTCAAAAAGTAGTTTCGACTTGCAGTCAGTTTAAACCTGATTGCTTTTGAGTCATTAGGATTAATAATAAAAATTATTTTACAGATTTCTAGCCTCTACGGTTGTCTTACTAATGCGGGTTTATATCACGAAATAATCATTTGCTAATCGTTATTGACTTCTGCCTGAAGGAAGAACTAGAAAGTCTAAATTTTGTATGTGTTCTGAACACAAAAATTATAGATTTCTGTGAAATGATGGAGGGAATCTGTTTACAGGAGATTTGCATGTTTTCTCATCAGTGTGCACGTGCACCGAGCAAATTAGATGAAAATCGATATACGTTTTTATAACTATAATCATAGATCAATATAAAACTTTGGACCAACTACATCTACAGGTTGACTGCCTGTTAATAGTCCTGATCATACGTATGTGAACGCAAAAACGCACAAAGGCAATAAGCTAGATCGGTGGACTTTAATATATGACCTGTCTATTCGTGCGTATATAACGCCATAACTAAAAAGCTAGATCGCTGAATTTTACTACATGATGACTAATTTTACTCCAAAATTGTTGATCTACATCAAAAAGTTTTGGGTCAATGATATCTACAATTTTAGATGATCAAAATGCATACTCTATTTGCTTCACAAGACTACGACACAAAAAGTGCCATATTGTGTAAGTATTCGAGAAAGTCAAGAGTGGATCACTCTCACTGTTTATTTTGCAAGCTGTCTATTATTAGCTAATTTTTAGAATAGCTAAATAGCTATTTAATTTGGTAATTATAAAATTATTACATGTTTTAATTGACTCCATCTATTTCATTTCATGAAATAACTAGATATTTTTCGACTAACTTATTTTTTAACCGTAAATGTAATAAATATTTATGATGGCAAAATTCCGGTTATTTATGATAGCAAACAGTTTTAAAATTCTGACTATTCAATTTTGATCTTAAAAATTAGGAATTCAGAAGAATCCAGCCGTAGTTTATGTATAACACAGAAAATTACTAGCACTTGTACAGTGTACACTGTACTTCCTACCTTGCTGAAAAAGTGTCAGGCCTTTTCAATGATAATGCTTTTGCTTTTTTTTTATCATAGTGAGTTTTTTAAACACTTGATTACTGAGTTTTTAAAAATATATAAGCCGTGTATTCTTTTTAAATTTGAAGCCCGTGACAATAATAAAGATATGAAATAGTAACTATTATTTTCTTCACAAGCCTGGTTATTTTTTCGTTAATTAAAGGTTATATTTCTTAAAAACTCACTTAATTAAGTCATTTTTTTATTTATTATTTCCTAATTTTTAAAAGAAATGTATAAAAAAATTCCTTAGGACTATCATTACAAATTTCTCGATAAATATATGAAATTCTAATACTACAGTAGAAAACCTAGGGAATCCAAACTAATAGAGACTGACCTTTGTTCGGTGTTAAGTACTGTGCTCGCCAAATGTGGCAACAACAAGGAAGTAGGGTTACTATTTTGGAACCCGCCAGAATTTGATTTGGTCGAGATACGGTATGTGATGCAACGCTGAATTAGAATAAACCGCTTTATTATGGATCATCACTTCGTCAAAGTTCTCACCGCACTCAACAGGGCCGGCCCAAACAAAAGCGGGGCCTGGCGCAAAGTTGATTTGCGGGGCCTTAAAACTAATTTCGGGAAACAAAATCATAATTGATTGCATTATCCTATTTATTACACTGCACATATTGAAGAGTGGTACAACGTGGCATCTTTGTATTTTGAAGAGAGTAACCATCCCATCTTCGCTCTTGATGTTTCTCATTCTTTAATTTTCATAACTAATTTCAGAAAAACTCCTGCTATTTTTATCATTCGGAAAATCGAAGTTTCTTTTTACTTATGCCACGCTAATTTTTATGATAGCCGTTCTGAATTTATCATTTATAATTTCAGGTCAAATACCAGGATCATTGATATCGATATTTCGTTTTCAACTCTTTGTTGATCCCGTTGAAGCTGCGATTCTTGGACTAACTCATCTTGTTCTTAATTCGACGCTAACAAAAAAAAAATCCACCGTCTATAGATTTTCCTCTGCTTCATAATATCTTTCCGACGACTTGAAATACGCAGATATCGCACATATACTATATATTCGTATTTCTTCTTATTTTTTTTTTATCTTAATCCGTATGTATGTATATTCGAATTAAAATAAAAAATAAGAAGACATTTTTAATTTGTAAAATCAGTCAGCTGCGCGGGGCCTTTAGAAAACGCGGGGCCTAGTGCGGTCGCACCATTCGCACCCCCCTCCGACCGGCCCTGGCACTCAACATCATAGAGTCCATGCATTTTATCTTTTAGTTACACCGCTACTTATTTAATAGTTACCCCGCAAATTAGAGCTATCGATAGGACGCAACATTCGGATTCCGGGAAATTCGGATTATCCTGAAAATTCGGTAAAACACTCTGGATATACCGAATGCAATAGAGTTTTGACTTTGGTTGATCTGTGAAAAAGCACAGGAAGAGCTAGCGGGGATTCGCATCGTCAAGCAGGTTGGTTCCTTACGTGAAAAGAAGATAACCGATTTTTTTCTACTTATTAAGGTGCTGTATTCATTCTTAAATACCAATTCAAATGTTTTTTTTAAGTTAGGAATAAATATTAGTTTGGTTTCTGATACGTAATTGTTATTTTTCCTCCATTTTTGAATACAAAGTTTTCAGAAATTTTTTTAAAAAAATGTTCGGATTCCCGAGGTTCCAACGTATTTACTTTCTTTGAACGTGTTTTCCACGGTTTCCTCACTACAGAGTCCCAGCTTCAAGAGCCGATTTTATGGAAGAACCGCCATATATTGTTACAAAATCGTTCTGTGGGTGTATGGTGTAAACAGTCCAACACGCAGGATAATGGAGAATGAGGGTTTATTCACATATATGCAGGAGAACACGTAGCACAATAACAGGAAACAATAGATCTTGCACAGATTAGTAACGCAAATAGACAACAATTTACAGATAATAACAGTTCAGCACTTATTTAGCAACACAAACAGTCAGCAAATCACTAATAACGACAATAACAGCACTTTCAATAGCGATCAGCTCACCAGCTTTCTAGCTCGCACTGCAGACGAAACTCCAAAGTAGTTCCAGTCGATCAACACACACTGCTCTCTGTTCCAAGTGCAGCCCTTATATATTCTCCCCGACAGGCCGTGACGTCACATGGAGTTTTCTGCGTAAATTCAAGCGTATTTTCTTTCCTAATAGAGATATCGAGAAAAGGGTCGCATTTTCTGGAATCATCGATTTGTCGCCAGGTCGCTAAAATGGTCGCCAAGCTCAGAGGTCCCGGCATGGCCGCTGCCCGTCACTCTATGTTTACTCCTGTAAAACTCCCTTCCCAACTATAAGACTAGCGAGGCAGGAAAGCGACATTACATCTTTGTAACACTATCCTCGGTCTTAAACCTATTGAGGTTCAAACGTCCTCCCGCTGATATGGAGTGAAGTTTGGAGAAGCTTAAAGAGAGCCGATTCAAACATCATCCGCGTCATATGACCACAGTTCAAAATTAAGAGATCCTTCCCAAAATAACTTCAAAACAGGAAGTGAATCTGATTAAACTGAAAAGTGTACCAGACTAAATGCCTCAATCCCATTTATTTGTATAACTAAGATATTTTTCAGTAAGAAAATCTACTTAAATAATTTCATTGGAGATGCATTCTCATATTTTTTATGCTAATATAACCAATATCATACATATTACTGAATTGTTGAAATTTTTGCATTTTGTACAAATTTGAATATTTAAATAATTGGATTCATAACTGTAACTTAATATAAAATAAATTATGAAAATAGCAATTAATGGTTTTTTAGATATTCTCGGTTGTCTTAAATGCAAAGTAACTTAATGCTATCATTTTCTAGGGAAAGGGAACGGAAAAATGTTATATAACGCAAGTCAACATCCGTTGAGATAAATATTTTTTGCTCTCAGCCAATATTGCGATTATTTAAAACCCATAATTATCATTTTATCCTATAACAAATCTTAAATAATTAGGGCAATTACATGAAAAGACTAAAGATAAATTTAGGTTTTTAACTCTGATTATTATCTATGTTAGAAATTAAAAAAATTAACAGAAATTCTCCCTTTCCTTTCAGAATACAAGATGAAACTACTACCGATCAGCTCAGTACTGGTAGCTTTCACACTTTTCCAGGCATTTCTTTCAGTAAATTCTCAAAGACAGATCGAAAGTCGGCGCGTCCGCCCCTATGAAGAAAAATGCGACCGAGACTCCGGCAGATGTAACTTCAAAGACGGATACATCGAAGAGAAAGAGCACGATTTCAAGACAGACGGCGACAAGAACCGACCGCCAGAACTGACTAGGGATGGCTTTCCCTCCGCAGGGAGTGGACGACCAGGTATTGGCGCTGACTACAAACCTAAGCCAGTAGGCGACCGAACAGGTTACGATCCTAAGCCTGTTGGTGGAGGAGGCTACAATCCCAAACCTGTTTTCGACAGAGACGATTACGTGCCAAAGCCTGCTGATGAGCCTTCAGGCCACCGGCCCAAAACAGATTCTATTCCAACTGATGATGATTACTACCCGAAACCTACGGTAGACAGAGATGACACCTATCGCCATGGTGGAGGAGGCCATAATCGTAAACCACCAGTAGTCAGAGACGAGTTAAAACCAGTTCGAGGAGGTGGTGGTGGAGGAGGATACAATCCAAAACCAATAGTCGACAGAGATGAATACAATCCTAAACCAGTTCGAGGAGGAGTAGGTGGTGGTGGCTACAATCCAAAACCTATGGTTGATAGAGATGAATACAATCCTAAGCCGGTCCGTGGTGGAGTTGGAGGTGGTGGCTACAATCCAAAACCAGAGGTTGATAGAGATGAATACAATCCCAAACCGGTTCGTGGTGGAGTTGGAGGTGGTGGCTACAATCCCAAACCAGTTGTTGATAGAGATGAATATAATCCTAAACCAGTTGGATTAGGTGGATATAATCCGAGACCAGTAGGTGACAGAGGGGATCGTATCAATAAACCTGGCGGTGGCGGGTATCTCCCCAGGCCGGATGATGAAGATGATTACATCCCCAGACCTGTCGGTGGAGGCGGTGGAGGATATCCCAATAAGCCTGGCAAACCTGACCTCGGCGGATACGATAAGCCTAAGGATGGTGATTACCCTACTGACGAAGATTTCAGGGATGATTATTTGCCAGAAGGAAAACCTGAACCGGTTGTGCAAGGAAATTGCATATGTGTTCCTTACTATCAGTGTCAGGAGGGGCACATAGTAACTGACGGTTCGGGTATTATTGACGCAAGAAGAAAAACTCATCCTGAAGATTTTGAGGAGCCTGAACTTCCTTTGGTAAGATCACCTTCTGTAATTTTTTGTTCAATTCACACATTCCCCTTAAAAAATATTTCTTTGTCTATATCAAATATCTTCCTGTTATGGGAAGAGCATTTCTTAGGGTTAATGATATATTCGCGTTCTTCTTATCTTCTTGCTATTACAAATTTGCTAAGAAAAAATCACACTTTTTCATGACTTTATGGATTAGTATGTATGCGTACTTTTGCATATTTGTTTAGCTGTAATTTGAATTCCCAATGATTTACATTTGTTTAATTCTTTAAATTAGCAGTAACCTAATCCATGATTTTTCCCATCATATTAAAATATCATTTAAAAACATTTTTTTTAAAAATGTAACCTGAAATTTTAAGATTAGGCATTTCGAAGAAACTTTAAAAACTTTCTTTGGGAAAATTCAATGAATAAAATGGAGAAGTGTATTTCAAAATATTCAATTATAAATTTTGGAGTAACTGTTATGAAAAGTACCTATTGACAATGTGTTTTTTCTCTCTATTATGGAAATAAAACAAAGATAATATGCAGCAATATTTCAACTGTGTGATCAAATTATAGATATATGAAATTTACTTTAGCAAAAGTCAATATTCCTGCATTCTTTGAAAACCAAACAAAATGTGTGGAAGTAAATACGCTTATTTCCTGCTTATACATTTTATTTTGAATAACAGGAACTTTAGTCAGAGCGATTTGACAGGTCATATCATGATGACTTTATTAAAATGGGTAATGTAACATGACGAAACGTGACTTAAGCAAAATCTTAAAAAGTGTTTTAATGGCAAGCTGCCATTAAAACTCTTTCTTTCCGTACCGTTTTCATGTTAGATAAAAGAAATCAAGAGAAATGACCCATTTGTTCGTTATGAAGTATATTGAGGATATTTCTATTCGTTGTTCTAAGATGTCTAGTTTGGCACATCATAGGCAAATATGGCTCTTACGCCATATCAAATTCAAACCAATGTGAAACCTAAATTTCTCCAGGATGGAAAATTCACGCCTCCATCTTGTGGCCCGTTCCACGTGTGCTGTGACACTCCTGAGACTTCTACCGTGAAGCCATATCACCACAAGTGTGGAGTCCGCAACCCTAGCGGCATCAACAGCAGGATCCTGTCTCCTAGCAACAAAGGAGAAGCTGACTTCGGAGAGTGGCCCTGGCAGGTGAGCAATCTTTGTTTATCTTAAGGCCTGATCACATCACCGAATTCGAAAACCAAATGCATGAACCCCTCGCGATTCAGCGTCATTTGCGAAATTGTGAATCACTGTCAAAGACGAAGAGCAAATAACTATCAAAAAGCTTTCTAGACAATGCTGACAGTTTCGGAAGCCAAATAAGCCTTTTGCAACGGGTACCTTGAGTATAACTATATTAAGCCGGTGATTCACGATTGCCCATCACCACACAAGTAGCGTGGTGGTATTTTACGCTTCTCCATTATTTTAGCCTATCCATTTTCAGTGGCGCAGCGAGGGTAATTGGTGTCCGGGGAGTAATATTATTTTTCCGCCCCTCTCTTTATTTATGTATTTAAAGGAAAGCACACTACAAAGGAAACTCCATGTACAGAGTGTTATAAACAACAAACACACAAAGAACAAAAGCCACAACGAGTGAATAAAAAAAATGTGCTAGAAAATAAAAAGTTGAACACAGAGAATACGCAAAATCATAAAAATTTTGCAAACGCATATATAATTAAAAGCTAAAACACATAATCACAAAAACATTAAAACAAACTATGATTCTATAAATCGTATTTTTTTTAAATTAACAGACCATTTTTAAAAGGCAAGGGTTAAAAAGTCAAAAAACGCAAGCACCGAATCATCTAAATATTAAATCCTCTTTATATTTAGTTAAAAAATTAAGAAAGCGCACATATATTTTGCCTCCGCGGTCCCCTAACACTCGCGTTCGGTCTGCCCATAAGCCCCTTGCCTCCCAGCAACTGTATGCCGAGCACATTTGCATCAGAGGTTAAAACAGGTAACCCTCTCTCTCCACAGTCTATAAGAATCCAGTAGTATGCCGGGGTTTAGTGGAACCGGAATATCATGTTATTTTTTCGCCCCCTGTGACGTAGCAAGGGTGAACGGGGCAACGCGCATTGTGATATTACTTCGAACCTGTCTTCATATTTGATTTTCAAAATTGACAAAAATATACTGATAGTTTACCCTCCACCTCTAAGATTGGCACTTGGGGCATTTATACTCTTCTTGGTCTGTTGTTGGTGCGCCACTGATCCGTTTAGACAGGTCATTCACGGCTCTCTAAATCATGCAAATTCATCCACTAGTTACTCCGAACCACGGCTTCACCGATTTCCTCGATGAACTACACACACCAAGTCTCCCTCCCCCACACAAGTACGAGGGTAAGTCATAAGTAAGTCACAAAAGATAAGAAAAAAAAATAATTTGCCATGATAATCACTTGGAAACAATTTTATTTTTCAACATAATCTCCACCAATGTTGATGCACTTATCCCATCGTTTTATCAGCCCCCCAATTCTAGTTGCATAAAATTTTTTGGGTTGCCGTCTCATCCACAGTAGGACTTCCTGTTGAACGTCGTCATCATCTGCAAAGTGCTTGCCTCCAAGATGTTGTTTCAGTGAACCAAACAGATTAAAATCTCTTGGGGCTAAGTCTGGTTGGTCAGTGCTAAAGCATCCACCTTACAGCCCAGACTTCGCCTCAAGCGATTTTAATCTGACGACGACGTTCAACACGAAGTCCTACTATGGATAAGACGGCAACCTAAATAATTTTATGCAGCTGGAATAGAGGGTACGATAGGATAGATCTTGATAGAACGATGGGATCAACATTGGTAGAGATTATGCTGAAACATAAAATTGTTTCCAAGAGATTATCATGGCAAATTATTTTTTTCTTATCTTTCGTGACTTATTAATGACTTACCCTCGTACATACTAACGCCGCATATAAGGTCAGGCAGTCCTTATGGAGTGCTGGGTATTGGGATGGATTGAATATCCAACATTCCGCTCCACATGACGCCAATTCTGACTTGTTTTTCACATAGACGAGTGTTTTGTCCTGGAGAGGCCGTATTTGGGTGGCGTGACGCTGTCGTGAATGATAAGCCTTACTCTTCGAGTCATTCCGAACCCCGGTTTCACCGATTTCCTCGATGAACTACGCACAACAAGCCACCCTCCCCACACACAAGTAACTACTAATGCCGCATATAAGGTCAGGCAGTGCTTATGGAGTACTGGGTATTGAGATGGGTTGAATATCCAACATTCCGCACCACATGACGCCAATTCTGACTGGCTTTCCACATAGACGAGTGGTTTGGGCCTGGAGAGGCCGTATTTGCGTGGCCTGAAGCTGTCGTGAATGATAAGCCTTACTCTTCGAAACAGTTTTCTCTATCTGAGGATGTTACAAGGTCTTTATTTATCAGAGCAAATACTATGTGAGCAACATTTCTGAGAGAGCTTGTCAAGAGGTCGCAGCTAATCAGCTTAGAGAAGAGAAAGCTTTGAAAAATGTCCCCCAACTTTTAAAATATATGCATTTAAAAAAAATAGATGCTTTTTTTATCTTTCATTAGACAAAATTACTGAGAGATCAATGAAACAGGGATAAACAAGTGCATCTCAGCACTTAAATGCTTTTTCTGTGGGAAAGTGTGTTCTAGAAACTGGGGAACTCCTCTCCTATAAAAGACACTGAGAAATAACCCAGATAGCACGTAAGTTTGCAGCAAGTTTGATTTTGACTTGATATTACCTTGTCATAGCGAATTTGACGCGTCAAACTTGAAGCGAACTTGTGGCAAGTTCTCCGTGACAACTAGCGCCACCCTCGAACGATGTATTAGCGAAATCTATCTTCGCCTCTCGCAGTTTAATTGGCCCAGTGGTTAGTGCGCATGAGCTTCTGAAGCGGTAGGTCGCGAGTTCTAATCCGGGTTGCGTTCGTACTCTGTTTTTGCTATAATTTGGAATGAGTTTGATGCGGCAAGCTTGCTGCAAGTTCGTCCCATGGTGAGTTCGAAGCTTGCGTTAACTTGTTGCAAACTTGTCATGTCAAACTTCTTTCAAGCTTGCACTGTTGTCATGTCAAATTTGATGCAAGCTTGCTGCAAACTAAAATTGCTATCTGGGAAATGAAACAGA
>BGPR01018794.1:1749-30306 GCA_013235015.1 Araneus ventricosus | reverse complement strand
TTAGCACGAAAAGAGGGTGTCCTAGTTATGAGCACGGTAATACTACTCATTTAATTTTCTAATTGGTACATCAGATCTACATGCTTAAGATGAAAATTAATGAAAAATTTCCGTCGACCAACGATTTGTACATATTAATAGTTGCCTCTTTGCTGATGATACGGCTGTTCTGGTTCAATACAGGAGATAAATTTGTTGCAATAATACCATTAAAATTTTTAACACTCTAGACGAATGATTAGAATTTATGAGAATTGCTGTTAACACAGATAAAATTAAGGCTAGTTTATTTAGAAAAAAATTACCGCAGATTAATACCAAACTCTCTTGTCGTGTTTGAAGATCTCATTGTATAGGCAGCTGAAGATAAATATCTTAGTGTGAAATTCGACTACAAGCCCACGTTTTGGGATATATATCTAAGAGAATTTTTTTGGGAAAAACTCATTTGAGTCTACCTCTGAAGGTAGATATTCTAAATTGCCACTCCAGAACAAAGTGCTTTTAAGTTGTTTTTTTTTTAAGTACATGTAATCAGGCCAATTCTGCTGTATGCATCTCCCATCGTGCTGGCAGCTACGACTAATAGCAGCAAGGTAGAAGTAATTGAAAATACAGGGTCCGAGAATTTTTGAACACATTTCAAAAATTAATAAAAATAAAACTAATAATGTTTCAAGATCCCTTTTCTATTTAGAACACAAAATGTCGAATATATTCCGAAAAGGGCATGGCGTATTAACGAAAACTTAATTTCTTGGGATATTTTTTCATGAGAAATTTATTTATGACATCACAAATCGCTGTTGCTATTTAAAATTTTGACGTTAGTTCAATTTTAAATAGTTAGATGACCCCTTGAGAAATTTTTAACCATGGAATCGTTAATGTACGTTACTTCCTGATCATGGGTAACTTTTTTAATGCCGAACGAACGATGGCAAAATAATTCTGGGTACCTTCTTTTTTTCCGCTACTGTACATGCGAGCTGATATCTTATAGCTTCATATCTTAACAAACCAGCGGGAGTGGCCTCCCCTAAACTTTCTCGTAAACTTCTCAAAAATTTGTCTTTTCCGCTCCCCTGTGTGGATAAAAAATCCGAACCTACTGTAATCCAGAATGCAATGACTATCAGAAGATTTTTCATTGTAGATTATAGCGATTGTAAAATATTTAGGTGAGGAATCAAATTAAAAGATATGCGTATGCATTAAAACTTAGCAATATTTATTTTCGATCACACTCTAGCAAGATCCGCTAATGCGAGAGCGTGCGCGTGTGAGAACAAAACAGGAGAAAATGACCTCGTTCGCTATCGCAGAATTGCTTTGGCATGCACAGAGATTACTTCCGGTTCTCAAGTAAATAATTGAATATGCAATTTGAACTCCTTGTTTTTAACCGATTGAAACGAAATTTGGCTTCAGATCAATAATTAATGTTATCAACCGCCATGCCGATTTTTATTTATCTGAGCCAAAGGGTTTAGGAGATATAATTTTTTAAATTATGAGATTATAAATCCGACAGACAGTCAGCCCTTCAGCGGATTTAGTCCAAAATTTGATACAAAACTTCATAACTGATGATAAAAATGTGTACCAAATTTTATCTACCTAGCTATTCAAATTTGTGAGTTATCGCGTTCACATTAACACGGACATACAGACAGACAGACTTCCCGTGGACGGATTTTGTCCAAAATTTGAAAGAAACCTACAAATGGTGTGTAACGACCACATTCCAAATTTCATCCCCGTAACTCTAATAGTTTTCGAGTTATCGTGTTCACAAAGAGACATAATTCCAAAATTGTATTTTTCGGATTCAGGGAGGTCTAAAACGTGGAGATTCGTCAAAATCTCGAGTTCGAATTTTTTGACGATTACAATACTTTCTCTTTGTATGCTTCGTATACCAGACAGTAAAAAGCTTTCGACCGGTGAGCTTTTGCCTGCTGTCAAACGATGAGATGAGCATGTATACCAACCTCTCCAATGCATTTCTGTCAACGAATTTCCTCACTTTTTACTTTCTCGTATGCAAAGAGAAAGTGTTATAATCGTCAAAACATTCGAACTCCAGATTTTCACGAATCACCACGCTTTAGACCTCCTTGAGTCCGAAAAACACGATTTTGGAATTATGTATCTCTGTGAACACGATAATTCAAAAAACTATTAAACTACAGAGATGAAATTTGGTATGTGGTCTTTAAACATAATTTGTAGGTTTCTTTCAAATTTTGTACAAAATCCGTCCACGGGAAGTCTGCCTGTATGTCCATGTTAATGCGAACGCTATAACTCACTAACTTAAATAGCTAGGTTGATAAAATTTGGCACGCATTTTTATCATCAGGAATTTTGCACCAAACCCGTCATAGGGTTGTCTACCTGTCTGTCTCTATAATCTCATGTTTTTGAACACAATAACTTCTTTAATAAATTACTTTGATAAATGAAATTTGGTATGTGGCCTTCTTACCTTAATGGGAGATTTGTGTCAATCGGTTAAAAAAGGCCTTCCAATTGCAAATTTCGTTTTCTTTATCTTACATCCAGCCCTATTGGTAATCACGCCGCCTTCTAATTCCACTTCTGCGTTGGACGACCTTCGGAAATCGTGGTATGGTGTTTCGCTTATTTTTTCTCCACTTTGTTAGGTGTTCTTGTTCGCATTACTGTCTGTTAGCTTATTTTTTTTCTACATGTGTTGGGACTATACTAGAACGTTTTGGGGAGACCACTCCCGATGTTTTTTATCACTAGTCTAGCATTCGTTTCGCCATCCTTAATAAAAAGCCTTCGAAGACCAAGCCAATACAAATGAAAAGCAGAGATTATTTCATTATATAAAAGTTCGTGTTAATTTTTTAAACGGTTTAAAAGCTGTAAATGTCTAAGACGCAGGATAAATGAAAAATTTCCAACATCGAAACCATAACATCGCTTGCTATCAAAGAAGGAGGTATAGATGACATAAATATTAACTGGAAAGATGCACACATTCAACCCAGTTCTTATAACAAGAATAAAACTATACCCATTATGATAACAAATTACGCTGGATCCTCATATTGAAAAAAATGGTATATTATTGTTCTATTTCTGGGCCCTTGCGTATAACACTAATAGCTTTAACACTAATTTTTTTTACCAGCTCGGACATAAAAGTCTAAGCTTTATATTAAAGAAATGTTCCAACAGAAAAATTGTTTGTCGTGAGGATTATACTATAAAAAACTTTATAAGCAAAAATGTTGCTTTATAATAGTGGTAAACTTTTATAAACGCGCGAATACACCATGTGAATGATTTTTTGCATGCTCTTTAATGTAGTTCAAGTCACGGAGAGAAAAATAGGAGCCACCTATCATTATTCTGCAGTCGCTCATCGCATAATAAAATAAAATATACCATTTGGAAGGAAATGCACTAACTTCAAAATTTTCAAATGCGCTTTTTCGATGGCGTAAATAAATTTCTGATGAAAAAATACCCCAAGATATAAATTGTGATTAATATACTAATTCTGAAGAAATTTGAAATTTAGTGTTCTTGATATAAAAGGGGCCGTTTCCGCATTTAGAAAGTCAACTCTGCTACATTAATGGTAAGTGTCGATGGAAGAATTTTAATTTATTTCACATGCTAAATGCAATCTTAAAACTAATTATCTACATTTTATTATTAATAATACTTAGTACGTTAAAAAGTTCTGCAGAACTTAATTTTTTTAAAAAAATCTGATTTTGACCTACAAAATTTATGATAGTGCTGGAAGTTTTGTATAATTTTCACTTTCGCCTAAATAAATTTTCGAGCACAAAGCATTGAAAATAATGTATAAGTAGGGGTATTCATTATTTTCAACGCTTAATAAGTACTGTTGGGGTTCATAGGGATTTTTTGTGGGAGTAATCTAATAAAAGTCTATTTGCTGTTTTAATGAAGTTTTAGTATTAAAATTAGTGATTTACTGATTTTTATTGCTTCCAACTTTCTTTTCTAGTCGATAATATTGGTATCATCTAAATCGACGAATATTAATTAACATAGTAAATTATAATACAACTTAAATTCATAAAATTCAAACATTAATACATTTGAATTTATAAAGTTGAGTGGTAAAGTAACATTAGCATTAATAATATAAGTAGAAGCATTTGATAATGTAAACTAGCTTTCATCCGAGTATTGTTGCGAAATGTCTTACTGTAGGTGTATGGTGTAAACAGTCCAACACGCAGGATAATGGAGAATGAAGATTTATTTACAAATATGCAGGAAAACACGTAGCACAAGTACAGGAAACAATAGTTCTTGCACAGATTACCAATGTAAACAGACAACAATTCGCAGGTTATAACAGTTCAGCACTTTGTTATCTAACAACACAAACAGTCAGCAAATAACTAATAACTAGTAGACCATAACTGCACCTTCAATAGCGCTCAGCTCACCAGCTCGCACTGCGGGTAGAACTCCAAAGGCATTCGCGCTCCAAGGTGATCCCAGTCGATCAAAAGACGCTCTTCTAAACTAGTTGCCGTCCTTAAATATTCTCTCCGACAGGCCGTGACGTCACATGGTGTTTTCTCGCGTATTCTTTTTCCTAGTAGAAATATCGAGAAAAGGGTTGCATTTTCGGAAATCATCTATTTGTCGCCAAGGTCGCCAAATTTGTCGCCAAATCGCCAAAATGGTCGCCAAGTTTGTCGCCAAGGTCATGCGTGCCATAAGAGTCGCTGAGGTCACTCCATGCTTAACCTGGTAAAACTCTCTTCCCAACCATAAGACTTGCATTGCTGGGAAGCGACTTTAGATGATTGTAACAGTATTATTGGCAGCTTAACATTTTGTTATCTTTTTTTGAAATATCATAATTTTCGAATATAATACACTCGAAATCCACATATTTGCTCTCTTCAGAAGCTGAGCATGATTCACATAATTTATTAAATGATTTTCCGTAAAAAAATACGATTTCTTCCGATCTTGAACGTATACTATACGAAAATCTTATATTTAAAAAATAAGTTTTTATTTTAATAAAAATAAGACATTTATTTAAAATGCTATTTCTATAGTATATAAAACTTATATACTATATTATTTCTCACGATATCAATAGAATTTTAAAATTTTACTTTAACATTACAGATTCAAAATTTTATTTGCTTAGAATATCGAAACGAATAGAACCAGTATGATGAAATTTGGCATCCTAACATGAATTTTTATGCAATTTTCAAATTCCTTGTCAAAAATATGTGTTCCTTTTCGAAATTTTGAAGTGAGTGCAATTATAAATATATAAATGACACCCTACGAAATTTTTAGACACGGAATCTTTTAATATCAATAACTGAAAATTGGTACCCTTTCTTTTAAATAGCGATGAACAACGGTAGAATAATACTGGGTGGTTCCTTTTTTTATATCCGCGGACTATACAGAGACGAGCTCGTTTCGAATACTTGAGCATAATTCCGATCGATGAGTTTTCAAGTTTTGTCGTCAAATGGCGCTGTCAGCTTCATTCCTATCTAGCAATTGAATCCCACATACCGATTCCGAACATTAGCAACGTCTGCTACGAGACTCGCATTCATTTCGCTAACCTTTGGAAAAATGAAAGAAAGTGAAATGAATAATTCTCAGCACATACGCTTCGTCAAAATAAATTTTTTTGTTTAATTTCTTTTTTCATTTTTTAAGTGGTGTATGTGCTCTAAATATTTTAGATGCGTCGTAATGAAAAGTTTCCTCCATGAAAAGCATAACATCACTTGCTATGAAAGGAAGAGGTATAGGTATAGGGTTGGTTGATACTGTATCAACTTGATACTTTGTATCAGGTACTCAAAAGTATCAGATACACCTAAATGATACAGACCAAAAGTATCAGGTACTCGGTATCAGTTCTCTGACTCGAATGATAACGATAAGTAATCGCTTCCGTCGCGTTCTTTTTCGGTCGGCTGATAAGAATGAATCATATGATACAAGTATCATATGATACAAAAATATCCGATTGATGCAAGTATCATATGTTACAAAATATCAGAATGATACAAAAATATCATATGATACAAAAATATCCGATTGATACAAGTATCATATGTTACAAAAATATCAGATTGGTACAAAAATATCATATGATACAAAAAAGGCAGATTGATAGAAGTATCATATGATACAAATATCGGAATGATATAGTTCCGGGTTGGGGAAGCTTCGCGTTTTCGGTAGAGGTTTGATTATGAAATGCATGTGGCCTTGGTTTTGAAGTCATGACGGATGGGGGTGGAAAAGGGAGTTAAGTGTATCGGAAGGCGGGATTCTCG
Organism: Araneus ventricosus; assembly: GCA_013235015.1. Classification (NCBI taxonomy): domain Eukaryota; kingdom Metazoa; phylum Arthropoda; class Arachnida; order Araneae; family Araneidae; genus Araneus; species Araneus ventricosus. Next base: position 23,950 of record BGPR01018794.1, on the reverse strand, counting down.
AGCTGGGATTGGTATGTGTGGGATTGATGTGTAATGAAATAATTTTGTGGAAAAGATACGATAGGATTTCAGCATCATACACTAGTGTAGGAACATCTCGATCGAGAATGATCCCCGGAGGCATATTCACACTCCTTACATGCATTCACACCACAGACATTTTCGAGCCTCCTCATTGGCTGGCTCTTCTGGCGTCGTCACTTGTGACGTAACTCACTGCAAGGATTTTTTTTCAGCGGTTCGGAGTTTTCCGTAAGTCGTGTCGTGTTTCGAAATTGCTTCTGAATAGATTTTCGTAATCAGCAAACATCAGAAATTGAAAATTCACGACTTAAATACCATCTATTTTCACCTTTACAAAAATTGATTTCTTTGAATCGAAACGTCCGTTAATTACTTAATCGACTCTTGTTTGATCTCGGATAGTACATTGTTTACAAGGCCGAAGTTAGGTTTTATATAAACAGTAATGAAGCAAGTTCAAGTTATTTGCGTACATCTCCAAATAACTCCATCGTCATCAGTCGATTTATTTATTAATTTTGATAATATATTGATATTTAATGACAGCTTTGATAATTGTTATTAGAAGAGTTGTCAACTAGTTTGTTCAGAGCAATTTGGATTATGATATATAGGGTAGATGTTCAGTTTTTCCAGTTTTGGCCACCTTAAGAGAAAATTTGAAATAGAAATTTCACAATGGATGATTGTTTAAATGATATTTATACTATTCTTTAGCAAATTTTATTGGCTTTCTGCTAGTTATAAAATTTTCCTGAAGAATATTTTAGATTTCTAGGTATGAATTTTTAAATAAATTAAACCAATTTGCACCAGTTTTGGCCACAGTAATATTATATGTTTAACAGACATTTTAATGAATTTTAAGTAAAATTTAATCATTTTTATCCAATATATATTTTAGTAAATTATTTTCTGTTATTTTAAATGTAATTTTTTGATGAATTTAGAAAGATATGTAATAAAATTTACCTGAGCTGATTTTAGCTGCAGATTTCAGTTAAAAGAAAAAGAAACAGGAATGCAGAAAACAATAATTTAATTTAATTGATAAAATAAAAACTATAATTTAATTTGGTCAATAAAATACAAACTATATATACTCGCATTATTATTATTTTTTTTGATAAAACATGAAACAAAAAATGGGGAGAGGAATAAACTTACATTGCATAGATTTTTTTAAAAATATTAGAAATCAAGTATTTGCATTATTATACTCACTAACAATATCCACAAATATGTATTTTCATGATTTTTAATTGCAACATTAATCAAATTCATCAGAATCGTTTTTAAAATTAGAGCAATCCATGAATATAAAAGAATATTGCTCATCACTCTAGTCAGGTTCCTCAAGTTGAAATTTTCTAACATAAATGTGAGGTAAACATTCAAAATGGAGATGTTTTTGACATTCCATTTTGAATGGCCTTAACTGCATTACCAACTTTAGATGGTGAGTAGCAAATTTTTTTTATGGAAATGCTACCTGCCTTCTTACTTTTAATTGGGGCCATTACTATATGAAATGAAAACAAACAAAACTAAATCAGTTAATTTTATTTTAGAAACAAAATTAAATCGGTTACTTTTCTTTCAGAAACAAAGTTATATCAGTTGCTTTTCATTTTAGAAACAGAACTAAATCAGTTGCTTTTATTTTAGAAATAAAATTAAGTTAGTTGCTTTTAGTTTAGGAACAAAACTAAATTAGTTGATTTTATTTCATCCAGATATTCTTAAATTTATGTAATGGCTAAAAACACAATAATGAAGTTATGTGGCCAAAACTGGCACATGTAGTGTTCCACTTTTGGCTACCTGTATGGCCAAAACTGGCACATATAGTAAATTTAAAGTACCAGTTTTGGCCACCATCCATTTATTCTTAAAAATAATTAAATTTGATATGAAATCAGAATAAAAAGAAAGCTTACCTCATAAACCTTAAGGGTAATCAGTTTTCGATTAATCATTTAATACTGAGAGCTTTATGATGAAAAACTGCAAATACTTGTTCCTTAACAAAAACCTTAACAGTTGTGAGTATACAATGCATGATCATGCATTTAATTCTTTTACAAGTAACATGTTTGAGAAAAATGAACCAATCAGATTGAAAATAGTAAAATAAGGATTGTTTAAAGTATTGGAATGCTTCTTATTAGTTAATTTGAAATTACTGATTAATTATTGGAAAAACATATCCAATGTGGCCAAAACTGGAGCATCTACCCTAGCTGTTCTTCTTAAAATAATTTATTACACATTAATAAGTACTTAAATGAAAAGTTTTCTGTTCTTCTATTCTGGGCGGAGGGTGGTTGGGTAATTTATATATGATGACTATTTTCCAACAAATATTTTGGAATACTTCATTTGATTCTTTTGATATTATTTAGAATGAACAAAGGTATAGTTGCAATATAAATTCATTCTAATGTGAGATGTATGTGAATAATCCTTTATACCTAATAATTAAAAATATTTTTTAATGACGAATTGAAAAGTAATTCCTAAAACTATTATTATATGCTGAATTATGTCTAGTTTCTACATTATATTTACTTAACACTAAAAATTGTTGTTTGAGCATGTTTTAAAAATATAAACTGTTGTATCTCAATTGCAGATTAACTTTTTTTGTGGCGTTGCATGAATGAATGATGTTATTGAATACTATAAATTAAATAAATTTTTGAAGCCAACAATTGTATTTTGTATTTCGTTCCACATTCTCTGAAGAAAATGTCTGTGAGGTGTGGGTCCTTCATGCAAGCTTATTTTCCCTATTTGCTTAACTTTTACTAATAAACTTTATTTTAAACCTTTTGTATAAAAATTAGAATGAAAAAATAATAGGAATTGATATTCATATCTTAAACATTTTCTCATTTTTTTCAGTTTAGAATTTATTAATAAATGTTATTCAAAAAAGTTATCTAAAGCAACTTCATTATAAAGTTCTATGAAAACAACTGAAATATAACTATAATTTTACATAAATGTAAATTTTTAATAGTAGATTTTTAGGAAATCATTTTCATTCATATTTTACTTTATTGATCAATTTAAGGTCAATTATTTTGCAAACTCAAGCTAAGACTGTATAAATAGCTAAATACTTTATATGTTTTATTAAAATATCCAGAACATTAGCAATTTATCACAAATTTCATGAAAAAGACATTTGGCGAAATGATTCTTAAGCAATGTTGATGGTTTCTAAATGACACATTTTGCAGGGTGTACTCATCTTTATTGCATGTATGATTCATAAGTAGGTGAAATATTTCAAATAAACGCAGTTAAATGGAAAACTGCATATTTTATTATACTCAGCAAAACATGCTAATGAAATTACTTTACATGAAAATTCTAGTTGATAAACCTCAGGCATAAATAAAAACAGCATGTTAACTATGTAAAAAATAATTTGATCTAAAATTATCAATTTGAATCCGTGATGTAAAATACACAGGTTTTTATTTTTAAGGGTAAATACCCCAAATGGGTATTATTTAATTAACTCTATTCATGTAAAATGCAAGCACTGGGTTGTAATATGGTATTGCTGTGTATATATACATCAGACAAGGTGAGGGACAAAAATTAGAAACATATGACCCTTTTACAACTTTTTTAATTTTATTAAAAACTAAAAGAGTTAATTAGAAAAAAAATAAAACACTTCATTATGTATCTTACATAAAATATGTGATTTAAATGCCAGACTTTTTAAATTACAATGAGTAAATAATAATGTCTTTGCTGCTTTTTCAGAAAGCGAACTACTGCATTATGCATGTTACATAAAATATGAGATTTAAAAGTCAACATTATAATTACAACGAGCAAGTGAATAACCTGTATTTGCGTTTTTTTTAAAGCGAGTTATTTTAACAGAATTAAAAAAAGAAAATGTTGAGTTTGGTTTTAATAGCATAAAGAGTTGATGAAGTAAACTTAAATGAAATATACATTTGTTTATAATTCGTTTTGGATTACTCAGTAAAAGAAGTAGCTATTGCTGATAAAGAAGTTAGCAGATGTTTCAATTATAATAGTTTTTAAAAGTGATAGTGGAATTCTTGTTGCTGAAATTGTATTATTTGAAGATGTACTAGACATTTTATTGTTAGGCAGGGTTCATCTAGATCCTGAGCATCAGTTTTAAATGTTTTTGAAGCTCCAATTTTGATGTAGTTGTCTTAGTTGGAATTTGTTTAAAACAAAATTCATTATTGCATTCCTTTCAAAAACCTTTTTTAAATCAACAAGGCATTGAAACATTTTTTTATGTGTTTATCCATTTTGCTTACATTGGCATGTTTGTACCCAATGTTAAAATGTACACTTTTAGATTTAAAAAGTCCAAGCAAGCTCTTTTTTTCCATCTTTTTACTTTTCAGCATAGAATTCACTGTCATATTAATACATGTATAGCGAGTTAATCACTCTTCATTAAATCAAAACATGGCTGGCTTGTAGCACGATACTGCGAGAAAATTATGAAGCTATCTATATAACATAAACAGTGTTTAAAACTATTTTCCATTGTAAGTGTCATTGCTTCCAATCAGAAAAAGTAAATTATCCTCCAATCTCATTTGAGTTCCGGAATATTTTAATCTCTATTCTAATAGCCATTGTTTTTTTTAATTTAGTGAAAACTTTAATTTAAAAATAATACAAACAATGTATTCTATATATGAATTTTATATTTCATTTTGAATCACCATTCACAAACACTTTTTTTCCAATTTTTGGTATTTATCAATTTTATGCTTCATTTTAAGTCACCATTTGAAAATACTTTTTTTTGCAAAATACGCAGTTTTGAGGTATTTACCCACTCTAAATCACCAATTGCAATACAGTAAATTCTCGATTATCAGGCATTCAAGTATCCGGAATGCTCAACTAACCGGAAAAATTAGAAAATGAGTTTTCTTAAAATTTTACATGAATGCGCCAAAATTTAGCACATGCGTGCCCATGCCGACAATTTATTTCTGGAATGAAACGTCCGCTCCGCACAGAGGGGAAAAAAAGCAATATTCAGTACTGCAACGTATATACTTATTTTATGGGAGGGGGGGTTCAAAAGCAAAAGGGAGAACCAAAAAATAAGAGATCCTCATCTTTCGCCGAAAAGTGAAATCGACAACAAAAAAAAAAGGTAAAAGGACAGAATTGGTAAAAAAAAAAGCTCATGGGGTGTTACTCCAGATTGGTAAGTCTCTTTCTTTTCCTTTATTTATTTACTCTGCGAATACTAGCAGATGTTGATTCCGATTACGTAATATCACGTGCGGGAGAATTGGAGGCGCTCGTATTGCGCAATAACCCTTGCGATTTTTTATAAAGATAATTAGTTTTCATATTCAATCTGGGATTCGTTTATGATAACTTAAAAGAGTTATTATGCTTGCCGAGTAGAATATTTTTCAGTTTCGTCAGCAGTTTTTACAATCTCTATATTTACGGTAAAAATTCGGCTACAGATCATACCTTTTTTTTAAAATCATCAATGCTAAATTAAAATCTTCATAACATGTTTTGTAAATACTTTATGATGATACAGAAGTATTCTTAAAAATTATATTTTATGCACATTTCAAAATGACAAAGTCAAATTATTTGGCTGAAAATACATATATATAAAAAGGGCAACAATCTACCTCCCTCCCAAATTTTTCCCATCACACTCAACTATCCGGACTTTTCAGGTATCCGGAAAGCTGCGTTTCCCGAGCATGCCGGTTAGTTAAGCTTTTACTGTAGTTTAATATATACTTTTCGAAACTACAGTGGTAATGAAATAGGAAAGAAGATTGGTAACTGAAAATTGAAAAAAATTCTTAATTTTTTCTACTTAACTCTACATTACTTTTGCCTAATATTTAGTGTTAGAAATATTAAATGATTCTTTTAGCACACCATATCTTAAAGTTTCTAATACAAAGCAGGCTGAACAATATGAAATGTATATACACAATCCACTTTTATCATAGACATGAGGTAGAGAAAATGTAGATGTCTTCATTCAAAAAATACTTACACAGTTTCACAGGGAATATATATACCAACGTTTGCTTGTAACTAAAATTGTGAAATTTTCATAGCATCATCAAAATTTTTCTTACACAATTATTTTTGACTCGTGTACAAATGTTGAAACGAATTCTGATCTTCCTGTTGCATGTTATTCAATGTAAATTATTCTAAAATAAGGCTTTTTCTTCTAAGCAAGAGCATTTTATAAAAAGAATATGTAAATAAAAACTATTAAACTGAAGTTAGCTTTCTTCATTCTGTTCGGTTTTTTGGGGAAGGACAGTACAAATTTCATTTACAATTCTATAAAAACAAAAATGCTGTAATATTTGAATAGCTTCAATTGTGAGGTAAATTTTTACTTGGAATATAATGCACACACAACGTATGATCTATCAAAATTGGTCCATAGTAATATAGATATAAGGCACTATAATCTGAACTTTGTTTCTTTCACAAAAGTAGCATACACACAAAACATGCAATTACCAACAATAACTATTAAAACAAGTGAAATACCTAATTTTATGAAAATAGATGTGGAAATCTACAATTGCTATGGTTTTTAATATATATCCCTCAATAAATAGGCAAATTCAACTACTAAAGTATATTTTCTGCAAAATGAACATTAGTTTACATTCAGATTTCAAGCTAAGATTGTAAAGATAGCTAATTACTTAAAAACTTACTGATAACATTATATTGTATTGATCAGAGCATTTATTTACCAATCATTTCATGAAAAAACACAATGCAAAGAATATTCTGAAATGTAATTTTTATGTTTTATAAAAGCAGCACTTGCTGAAGTATACTTGTCTTTATTACATGTATGATATAGTGATTATGGATTTAATATTGAAAATAAACACTTAAAAAGCCAAAACAGAATATTTTATTGCATATTAAAACACATTTATACAAAGAGTCAGTTCATACCTTCATTGTGTCACAAACCATAACTGTATATATTTAATGAGGAGAGAGATTTCAAATGGAAAATGCAAATCTTTTTCTTAATATAAGGCCTCACTATTTTGAAAGAACAATCCAAGTCGAATGCATTTATATTATTTATTACAGAAGCAGAAAGAAATACTGCTTAACAACTGACAAACTATCTCAAATATTAACCACAGCATATATATTAAACATATCACCTATGTTTTATTACTTTTCCTAAAATAAGTATTAATAGCAATCATAGCTGTATAAGGACAAATATTTAACTTAAATTATAATGTTTATATAATTCATGAAACTCGGATATACTTGAGTAAACAAAAGAGTTACTGATATATGTGTGTGTGTTTTCATGGAGATCAATTTGCTCATTAGTCCGTAAAAAAACACCACATAAGAACAAGAAAGCATAACAGCCTTTGTTGCTTCAAATCCCATAACTCTTTAATTCAAGCACAAGACATACTATTAGTTAGAATTTATTCAAAAAAGTATCTATGCCCAGTGTTACAATATATATATTATCATTAAACAATAAATAATTTTTAAATAAAAATTAAAAGAAACTATTTCTATACAAAACAAAAATCCATGTATTTTGAGTTACGACAACACACAAGAATGCATAGTTGCACGAACCACTGTCGTATTTCTGTAGGGATGAAGGTTATTAAAAAAGTCCGAAATTGACGATACTAGATAAATTAGTTCAGTAAAATGTTCTGACGAAATGCTTCCATAAAAATTTTAAGAAAAAAATTTTAATTGAAATTTCAGTCGTCAAAAAATGTTATGAATACACAACAAGGCCTCCGATTGTTATGTGTTAAAACTGTTAAGAAAAATGCCAACAAACAAACAAATATTTGCCCACAAGATTTTGATGATCTTGCATTCCACTTTGTATTAGTTAATTTTCCATATTCCTTTATCCAGATGTTGCACTCTTCTACACTTTTATCACTACTCCGAACTACAATTAAGTTTGGGGAAAATGATTCAAGTTCGTTAGAAAATGAAGTCGGAAGTTCAGCTTCGAAAAACGCAGACATTTCAGACAAAAATAAGAAACGAAAACCTGTATTAAATTGTTCTGTCGAAGACACGAGCAGTACGTTACGTCACAATTGACGACACCAGAAGAGCCAGCCATTGAGGAGGCTCGAAAATCTCTGCGGTGTGAATGCATGTAAGGAGTGTGAATATGCTCCCCGGAGAGGGTAAGTACTTCCTTATTAAAGAACGATTAAAATAGAGGCTAGAAGAAATTTTCTGTATTAAAAAACTAGTCAGAAAACATTTTTGCATGATTGTGACATCTAATCCATGGCAACTCATTTTTCGATAGTGGTACTGATTTTAAATGACAAAAAAAAAAAGATTATCTCTTGACAAAGTAAAAAAAATTAGTTTTTTAAAACTATAATTATTAAATTATTTTTATCTCTCTCTTTAACTCTTGTTGTTGTACCTTGTATGTTCTCAATATTATATTTTTGTTAATATACCTACTTCCTTTTTTCTTAATTAACGAGAAATTTCACGTATTTTGTTTTAAGTTGCTCATATTAAACTCTATATATTAATAGACGTTTAGATTTAAAAACTATTACCTCCATCTCTTCCAAAATTGCTCGTTACTTTTAGCTTTACTTGCCGATTTTTATTTTGTACATTATTTCTTAAAGCATTTTTAAAAAGTAAAAACTTTTCTATTACTTAAAAAACTGATAGCAACAGTTTCATTCTCATTTTGTTTTTAAGTATTTCATCGTATATTTATATTTTAAAATATAAATATTTTTTGTTTAATTATATTTTTTAAATCGCTATATTCTGAAAATTCTATTCATGTTCAGCATTTAATTTTTATGTTCAATTTATTTTACTGATAATAATTCTTTTGTTTGAGTTACTTATTTGTTTCGAATAAAGAAATGCTTAAAGCAAAATATATTTATTGAATCATTGAAAATCCCATTAATCTTATATACTTAATAAACATTGCAAGAAAAGGTAAAAAATGCGTTAAAAATAATTTTATTCAAGGTAATGATAAGAAATAATATATATACGTAGTTTTAAAAAATACACGCATAATACATGCTAGCATCGCCAAGACAGAAATCTCATATCAATACCCGATTGCCGACTACCCAGTTCTGTACCAACAGAAAGGGATCGGTTATCGTCTGTATCAGATACAAAAGTTTCAAGTAAAAGTATCAGGTAGCAGCACGTATCAGTATCAACTTGTACCTGATACAGCAAAACCTGGTATCAAGCCAACTCTACATAGATATCTGAAATTCTAAGTGTAAATGCACAAATTTCTTAATCACGATATATTTGTAAAACTAAGCTTTCATATCGAAGACACGAATTTATCAACTATCCTGGATTTAAGTTACGAAACACTCTTATACATTTATGCCGTCCGGTAATTCCGAAACAACTGTATCATCATTATAGTTGCTCTGAAACGAAAGCTTTTAAAAATCTTAAATATTTATTAAATAAAGCAAAAAATATGTGCTTAGTGGTAAGGGAAACTGGGTCGGAAATACTATATAACTGGTAAATTTCTAAATATTGGCGTTTTCATTCAAGTGTTTGTATATCTAGCTTGTCTTCAAATGTTCGTTTGGAAGGAATTTAGTTTTTGAAGGAACTTAGGAATTATTTAATGAAAGTTATCAACACTAACAACAGCAATAAATAGGAGACAATCTCGATAAATAGGTTGTGTCTTTTTCTCTTTTCTCTCTGTTCATCTCTTGTTGGATTTATTGATACGTTTTCTCAGTTGATTTTCTTCTTGTGTAGGGTATTTTCATAGAAAAAGCAACTGATAGCCTTTTTTAAGTAATAGACACATCACAAGCATTTTGAAACTATACATCCTGACATCATTCCCACGTACATCAAAAACACATATTCGAAATGACAAATGAATAGCTATGCTTTCCTACACTTATACTACTAACTTATACTAGAAAACATAATTTGTTTTTGCAATCTACTTTTTATTCCTGAATATTTTTCGAGTTTCAATGATCGATAAATTTTGATTTATTTATATGCATTGTTTTCCCAACGCAAATTATTTCAATTCATTTGAACTTTTACTAAATTTCAGAGGAAAGTTTTTCTTGATAAAGTAAATCTACTTTTTATTTCTAGTTCTCTGCTTGTACTTAATAAAGGGAATACATAATGATTTGTTCGTATATACATAGTAACTTATCTTAACAAAATGAACTAAAAATAATCAAATTAAAATCCCATACTTTTATTAAAAATAAATTGATTCGATATAAGCTATCTTGCCAAATTTAAAATAAATATTGCAATGTATAAAAAAATAACTGAATCCAATTTATATTATTAAATATCTGTTCAACCTATTATTAATTTGATTAAATTTAATGAAAATTGTTAAATTTGAAATATAATTTTTATTAGAAAAAATTAACGAAATCACTTCGAAAAAGTTTTTTTGAAGTAAGGAAAAGAATACGCCAAAAAACTGCTACATTCTTAGATTCTGTTATTTTAAAATTTGTGCAAATAATGTACGTTAAAGATTCATTTGAAGCTTGACTCATATGTAGCTTAAAAAGCCTAAATTAGCAAGTGAAGATATTAAAAGTATGTGCTGAAGGAAATCGGTTTTTACAAGAAATTTATAACGGAATGTTAAGAGGAAAGTTATACGCTCTACGCAAAATATACATATCAAAATGAGTAAATGAGCATTCTAGTCTTCTCACAGCGACATAGAAAGAGAGCAACAACTTTAAGGTCTGAATACCTAAAGGAATCTCTACTAATAAGTAAAGGAGAATGGGTGTATGTGTCTTTGCGTCCGTGTTTTGGAGCTCTACAGAGAAGACTGCAAACCTAGACCTAGAGCAACAAAATTTGACACTAACATATTTTGGAGGGTAGGAATGTGCACCTCGGAGCGGTTTTTTTTTTGAAATTTTATTTAGATTTTTATTAATTAAAAATTAAGCGAAATTTTGGCATTTTTCCTTTATAACTTCAGTTATTTCTATACCATCCGAAAATTTAAAAAATTATCTTTTCAGTGATCTCAATTAAGTTGCCATACAATTTTGTTATCTAATTTTAATTCATTTTAAAAATTATTTTTTGAAAAAATTTACAACATGAATTTTTATTCTTACAATGAAATTCAATCCGTTTTCATTGTTTAAACAAATATTGAAATTGCCTGTTTATCTTCCATTTTTGAAATCTGAGGTAATATTCTACTGGATTTTACTTTCTCTTTTTTATTCATCAATTTTTCTGTGAAATCTGTAAAGAAGGTCCTCAAGATAGTAAGTGTATAAGGAAATAATCCAGTAAACTGAACGATTAAGGTTGCTATGTTTCAATCCTTTCTATTAGCATATTTTAATCCAATTAACATGTTGCTGGACGTAAAATGTGCCTCTTCATTTTAATGTTGAAATCAAAAGCGTATTTTACATAAGGAATAAGAAAGTAAAGTTATCGTCAGTAACGTACAGTTAGATGTTAAACGACACGAACAGTTATTTGCCACCATTCGGGACGTTTATGTAGACAAGGAACATAACAAGTGCAAGGCTACGAAAAGAAAGCGTGTAAGTAAATTGACCTATCGCAATTTCAAGTTTAAAATTGCTTTGTTAAGGGAATCGTGAATATAAAATTTTGCATCAGAGATTTAGTTGAAATTATATTCCCAGAGAACAAGCTGGTCGCCTAATGCGGCTTGTAAGTAATAAATCTCTTATGGAAATGACATAATTTTCTTTTCTTAAAAACCACCAACATTTATCCTTCGTGTTTGTTGTAAATAAATAATTAATCTAAATTTATCTCTCATCATTGACACGCAATTCAATTATCTAATATTAAATTAGAAAATATCTTTGTGAAATATAAAAAACAATAACAATAAAATGATCTGAAATGAGTTTCTACACAAAAATAATGATTTATTCTTAAAATACTGTAATGTAGCCTGGTTACAGATAATTCTAATCTGTCTGTATTTTATTTATTTTAATGAGAGGTCACTTTTAACTTAAATTAATTTTTCTTACTTTGATCATGAATAACAGTAAGCAACTTCGTCTGCAACAATAATTATTACCACAAGATGCTCGAAAATATTCAAACGATATCTTTACGATATTGTGTGGCATTCGGAATATTGTACCAACATCGTGGAAATATCGTAAAATATCTTGTGTTAATAGAGTACCAAGAAATAAAAATCCGGAAATTATATCGCATCTTTTTCTTGTTTCCGTTTCCTGGTGCCTCTTTGGGCCGATTTAGCTACTTTCTGTGTCGTTTGCTGATAAACTTTTTTACGGGTTGTTTTCATAGAAAAAAAAGGAACTAATTACCTTCTTTAATAATAGGAACATCACAAGCAATTTAAAATTCCACATCCTTACCACAATTATCAAAAGACATTTTCATACTGAACAATAAAGAGCTTTGATTTTCTACAGCTCGTCATCCGCCACAGTTTGAATACAAAAAAATTTGTTTATAAACAGAAATGTTTTGTATACGACGTTCGACTATATATTGTGAATACAATTTTAAAGAGCAAAATATATCAATTACAAATAGGCTATTAAAAAAGCAAACTTTAAATATTAAAAACTTTCAACATACGAAGTATATTTTTGCCTAGAAGGATTTCAGCCACACTATTATAAAACTGTGCATGACAATGACTAAAAATTCTTTTATAAATATCCATTCATAATCCATACATTTTTACCATGATTACACTGGACAACAACCATTTTGTTGCCCGTATGATTTTAGCTAATTCTTATGTACTTTCACACTCTGAATTCGAAAAACCAATCAGAATTTGTCTATCGCCCTCCAATTTTATGCAACATGAACTCTCACTAAAACTCCTCCCACTCCTTTGTCCACTCCTTTGTTGTATTTGATTCAATGTCGTAGCCAGGATATTTTTTGTTGCCTTTGAAATTTTAACTGATAATGGTGTTTTTATGGTCACTGAACCCGAATATAATCTCGAAAAACCTTTATAACACACTGTTTTTCAGCAACACTACTCGTAATTGCTTTCAAGTACGTAGAAAATATCATTGAAACATGTCGGATCTTGTGTCAAAAATACTTTCTGAAAAAATTAATTGCCGGACAAGAAGATAATGTTTGGGTTTGAAATGCTCTGACAAATATAATTTTCATAAAGAAAAGGCTGTATGTCAAAAATTATAACAGGCGTTTTTGGATCGAGAGTCCTGCAACGTAAATACGATTCACTGCATGAGCCACTTTGTAAGGACAGATGTTTCTGTTTGGCAGCACGTGGAAGTTTTTGTCAAGATGGTGATGTCATATTTTGTGATGATGTTGACTCGTCGTTTAAGGCTGTAGAACTACAACATAACCCTCAAGAATGATGTTTGTTTATAGACTCTTCAAAGATCAACTTAAAAGCAGTTCTGTTACACAATGGTAACCGTCACCCTTCAATTCCTGTAGAATGTAGCCGTTCGTATGAAAGGAACATACGAAACCTTGAAGCATATGTTGTCCAGTATTGAGTACAGCAAGCATTCTTGGCATATACGCGCCGACTTGAAAGTGATTGCCGTCTTAGTTGGATTGCAAGCAGGCTATACCAAGTTTTTTTTTGCTTTCTGTGCCAGTGGGACAGTAAGGACAGAAAAAAAGCACTACATCAAGAAAGTGTGGCCCAAGCGACAATTCCTCATACCGGGTGTGAAGAATTAACAGAACGAACCACTATCTGCCTCAGAAAAAATTCTCTTGCCTCCATTGCACATCAAATTAGGTTTGATGAAGAATTTTGTTAAAGAGATGGACTGTGGAGGAAGTGGATTTCAGTACTTGCGTCTGAAGTTTCCAAAAGTGAGTGAAACAAAAATTAAGGAAAGCATATTTGTTGGGCCTCAGATTAGACAACTAATGAAACCGGTGTTTGAGAGTAAGCTGACTAAGAATGAAGCCCCAGCATGGACATCGTTTAAGGAGTTAGAAAAAAAATTCTTCGGAAATCACAAAGCGGAAAACTAAGGCAAATCGTCAATAACTTGCTTAAAGGTCTACAAAACCATGGAATGCAACATGTCGTTGGAAATCCATTTCTTGCACTCTCACTTAGAATTCTACCCTGAAAACCTTGGATCAGTAAGCGACGAGCATGGTGAACAGTTCCATCAGGCTATCTCGAATATGGGAGCTCGTTACAAAGGGAAATGGAATCCCAAAATGTTAGCAGACTATTTTTGGACATTTAACATGGATATTCCTCAAGCCAAGCAAAGTCGATAGGCCAAGTACACAAGAAAGTGAAGGTTTGTAAAATTTTAATATGCCTGTGTAAATATTGCAAGCTGACTATGATTTCCTAATGTATATAATAAGAGTTACTACGTTGCTCAAAAACTATGGGTGATTGAAAAAAACGGTTAACAGATTCGAAATCAGGGCACAAAAATACATAGGTATAACCCTTTCTTTCTCAAGCAACACACAAAAAAAAAATTTTGTTGTCCAGTGTTATTATCGACTTACATTTCTTTAGCGGATCTTTTAACCAACTCTATTTTTAATATTTTAGTGTGATGCATTATTTTTTTGAAATTAATAGTATGGAAAATAGAATCTATTTCTATATGAATGACTTTTTTATACTTAATACATAACACGCAAATTACTTTCATGATACTAAAATATATAAAAATGAATGTGTTTGAAACATGACAGGATTCGTTAATAACAGCAAGTTAAAATATATCGGATGATATGATATCAGTGTTATTTTGAGAATAATATCTTTATATGATTGTTAGAGATATATTCGCTTACTCAATCAATAGAAAAGTTCGTGAAGTTGAAATTTTGTTATAATTACTCTTCCTAAATATGTATTCCAAGTTTAAATGCCCGATTTAGTTTTAAATGGTAAAAGAGATTATTCGAAAAAAAACTTTATATTAACGCGATATATACGTAATCTGCTCGAAACACATTTAATTCCTAAAGTTCAGTAACTTTTTCCTAGTGGAGAATTTTAAATAAAATATTTATCCGAAATTCGCATCTCTTTCAAAAAATAAATTTATTTCAAGCAAATTTTGTACGTAGTTCAGGAATAATGCAGCAAGCAAATAAAAACTTCAACTTTTACAAAGATTTCAGACATAAAAAAATATTTTAAAATTTTATTTTAATTTGGCATTGTAGTTTAGAAAATTTTTCCGATTTTTTTAAATTTAATTTAGTAATTTCCCAATTTTTCTTGGTGAATATAACACCAATACCGGTTTGATGCTTTCCGGCTTTTAGGCCATTCAGTTTCTGTGATAGACAGAGCTGCCATCTATTGTCCAAACTGAAAGTGATTATTACTTAGTTGTTAATTATGAACGTATAATCCCCAATATTTCTTCTTATCCTATTTAGTTTTTGAATTTAATTTAGTAATTTCCTAATTTTTCCGGATGAATATAACACCACTACCCGGTTTGATGCTTTCTGGCTTTAAGGCCATTCAGTTTTTGTGTTAGTTTGAGCTGACATCTATTGTCCAAACTGAAAGTGATTATTACTTAGTTGGAAGTGATGATCGTATTTCCTCAATATTTATTCTTATACTATTTATTTTTTAATTTAATTTAGTAATTTCCCAATTTTTCCGGATGAATATAGCACCAATACCTGTTTGATGCTTTCTGGCTTTAAGGCCATTCAGTTTTTGTGGTAGATTGAGCTGCCATCTATTGTCCAAACTGAAAGTGATTATTATTTAGTTGGAAGTGATGATTGTATTTCCTCAATATTTCTTCTTATCCTATTTATTTTTTAATTTAATTTAGTAATTTCCCAATTTTTCCGGATGAATATAGCACCAATACCTGTTTGATGCTTTCTGGCTTTAAGACCATTCAGTTTTTGTGATAGATGGAGCTGCCATCTATTGTCCAAACTGAAAGTGAATTATTACTTAGTTGGAAGTGATCGTATTTCCTCAATATTTTTTCAGATTCCATATGCAAGCACCTCAATGAAAATGTTCAAAAATCATTCATTTGAATGAAGAACGAAATTTCAAATCACTATTATACTTTGATTTCCGTACTTATGCGAGTATAAATCACCCCCTTGCCACCAAACCCTTAAATCTCCGAGAAAAGAAGATCTAGTGTCAATACTTTCCTTGATTGCTGAAGATTTCTAGGTTTTTTACAGACATCTGCATAAAAGTAATGATGCTGCAGAATTTGACCAAGTTGAGGTCCGTATTAAGTAACGTCTGTAAATAAAGCCATGCAAAATTGCATTTTCTGCTCTATTGTTCAACTTTTAACTTAGTAAGCCTCTAAAATTTCATATTAACCTTCTATTTTCTTTAATATTAAACTCAACATGAAGATAGTGGAAAAAAAACCGTGAAAAAACAGAAGGTGACAAAATGTCTTAAGTCAAGGATAACAATATTTTATTATTTACAGTAAATGAAGAAATAGTCAACTATTTTTCTCAAACATTGGTAACCTGTTTGCTCATGTAAAACAACTTAGATATTGTCCGTGACATCTTGAATCTTGAAATTTCTATCACGTTTAAAAAAGTGACTTTATAACATTTTGCCATCTGAATACAGATACAATATTTAACATTTTATGCTCCCTTCATGTTATGCCTGAAATAAAAACATTTAACAAATGGTTTAATTCCTGTTTTTTATGAATTAATTATGAATTTTTGTATATTTAATGTTTAATTGCCACGCATCGAATAAATATATTTATCAAATGGACTAATTTTTATTTCTCATTTTTCACTTGTATGTACGCTTTTGTAGCTAAGTGTATATAAGTAACTAAACAGTATTTTGATAATACTTATATAAAAGTCCTAAATTCTGCAGTAGAGGGTAAATTCCCTGGAATGTCATTAAGGTTACGATTGATCCTTAAGCTGCTTTATTTTCTTTTTTTTCATTTCTAGGAATGAGTTATCAATTCGATCCATCTAAGAGAAAGAGATAGAAAAGATGAAAATTTTACGGATTCTATCTAATTTGAGTATCGAATAAAATGCATATCAATGACCTAATTTTACCTTATAAGGTTAAAAATACGATAAATTAATGAACTCTCCTATTAGTACAAGATGTTTTATGATATCTCCACGATGTTGCTACGATATTCTGAATACCGCACAACATCGCAAAGATATCTTACGAATATTGTAGAACATCCTATGCAAGTAGGGTTATCACATACAACCCAGATAGCAATTTCAGTTTGCATCAAACTTGCACTGCAAATCTGCAAGCTTGAAGTAACTTTGACACGATAAGAGTGCAAGTGTGAAACAAACTTGCAGCAAGTTAACGCAAGCTTCGAAGTCACCACGCGACGAACTTGCAGCAAGTTTGTCATGACAGACTCATTCCAAACATTGAAACAAATAAGCAAAAAGCAGAACGAACACAACCTCGGATTAGAACTCGCGACCTAGCGCTCTAACCATTTGGCCAGATAAACTCTGAGAGGAGAAGATAGATTTCGCTAATGCAGCGTTCGATTCGATTCGTATACGATTTATTTTAAACTGTTTTCTTGATTTCATTAATTTTTTGAGTTGAGAATATGATTTGAAGTCAAAGAGAGAGCGATTTTAGCTAATAACTAAGTTTTGCTAGTAGAATAAATTATGAAATTAGAGTTCAAAAGTAATTACTTTTAAAATGGAACAAAATGTAAGTTATTATTTATTTCAACAAACATTGACTGTTTTTTAGGTTTAATTTTGTTTATAAACGTTAAAATTTCAACATTGAGAAAAAGGCGATAGAGTTTTCTTTAAAGTGCGAGTTCTATATTTAGTAAAAAGATGGAAAATGTTTCAAAATTTTTTTAATAAAAAAGTTAGTTTTTTCACAAATTAGCATTGATTTATTGAATTAATAAAAAGAAGGACGGTCTAGGAGATGCTATTAAAAATCGGATGTTTTTTTAAACAGAGACAAAGATAATTATCTCTTTATTGTGCTATCTTTGCAGGAAGCTTGTTTTGCAAATTTACAGCAAGCTTGCATTGCCAGGGCGTAGCAAGCGAGGGTGGCGATTCTGCATTGTTAGTTTGCCACAAGTTCACTTCAAGCTTGACGCGTCAAATTTACCATGACAAGGTAATATCAAGTCAAAATCAAACTTGCTGCAAACTTACGTGCTATCTGGTAATTAGTTAAGTGGTCTCCTGAAAAGCTGAAAATCTTTGAGTTAAAGAATTTCTCACATTAGATTTTCAAATTTTTCATTATAAATGCAATCACTTTCTTTTTACATAAAATTTAACGCAAAAATGTAGAGAACGAGATATGTTCTGTTCAATGGAAATTTCCCTTTTCTGTACCGTTCCTTAAAATAGAGAGAGACGTTTTAACCCTGCACAACAGTAATCTATAGTTGAATGACTTGCATTTTTGCCTGTTTCAATTACTTTAAAATAATTTTACCTTCGATTGAACAATTTAGTTATTGTAATTTTGTCTTGAGGTACAAAAGTTTTTAATAAACCAATTTTAATCAAATGTTTTAAGAATTTTACTTGTTATTCTGTACTTCAGAAGTAAACTATCGTAACAAATTTAACATTTTACATGAGAGCCAAAAGAAATTCCAGTGCTTAAATGTATTGTGATGCGCAATTTATATTTTGAAAACGGTTATCTTTTGCTCTTTTCGACCTACAGCTACGACACTTTGCATATCCAAAGATGTGATCGGAATACAGTGGACGCCGCTTGTAGTGATTACTTTGGGTAACAGCCAAGGTCATCACTACTTCCAAATGATCAGTAAATCCAATATGCAATAAAAATAATGCAAATCTATAGGCGCACAAGTATAGCAGAGAAAACGGACCAAACAACATTGCTGGTGTGTACTCATTCTATTTAATTAGAAAAACCAGCGGGAGTTGTCTCCCCTAAACTTTCTCGTATACTCCTAACACATGTGGAGAAAAAAGAAGCTGAAAGGCATTAAAACGAACAAGCGTCCCTAACGCAGTGGAGGAAAAAAAGCTTGGGAATCGGAAGCTTGGAGGCGAAAGGCGTGGGTAGAAGCGGAGAGGATTAGCTTACGTGAATTGAGCAATTACGTAATTACGGCCTGGTGTCGTTGTGTGATGAGAAAAGACAAATAGGCGATTTAAGCACCTTTTCTTCTACTGATTGAAACGAAAATTGGGCACGGATCTACAATTAATGTTATCAAGCCTCATACCAATTTTTATTTATCAAAGCCGTAGGGTTTATGAGTTATAATGTTTAGAAGTATGCTATTATACAGACCGACAGACAGTCAACCCTTTGACGGATTTAGCCTAACATTTGATACGGACCTACATTCCTGATGATAAAATTGTGTACCAAATTTTATCCATCTAGCTATTCAAGTTTTTGAGTTATAGTGTTCGCATAACTTCGGACATACAGACAGACTTCCCGTTGATGGATTTTGTCCAAAATTTGATAGAAACCTACAAATTATGTGTCAATATCACATGTCAAATTTTATCACCGTAGCCCTAATAGTTTTTGAGTTATCGTGTTCACAGACACACAGACAAACATAATTCCAAAATTACGTTTTTCGGTCTCGGGGAGATCTAAAACGTGGAGATTCGTCAAAATCTCGATTTCGAATATTTTGACGATTACAATACTCTTCGTATACGAGAAAGTAAAAATCGATACAATGTAAAGAATAAAAAATTGCAATGTAAACAATAAAACCAGCGGCAGTGTTCTCCCCTAAACTTCCTCATATACTTCCCCAGGAAGGTGCTGTTTCCCCTCCCCCCGCGTGGATAAAAAAATTCGAACCTATTGTTACCCAGAATCCTATGACTATCAGAAGGTTTTTCATTACAGTGATTGAAAAATATCTAGGTAAAGAATCAAATTCAAAGAGATGCGTACCGATTTTCCGCTCTTGCCGTCTCAAGGACAAACTGACGTAATTCGCTCCATAGCCTTCGCGTACACAGAAGATTGCTTCCAATACGCATGCGCGTGGAGATGACGGATTCTTTTCAAAAGTAAATTATACAGACTAACAGACAGTCAACCCTTTGACGGATTTGGCCCAAAATTTTATACGGACCTACATTCATGACGATAAAACCGTGTACCAAATTTTATCCATTTAGCTATTCAAGTTTTTGAGTTATAGTGTTCACATGACCGCGGACATACAGATAGACAGACTTCCCTTTGACGGATTTTGTCCAAAATTTGATAGAAACCTACAAATTATGTTTAAACATCACATACCAAATTTCATCCCCGTATCTCTAATAGTTTTTGAGTTATCGTGTTCACAGACAGACACGTAGACAGACATAATTCCAAAATTGTGTTTTTCGGACTCAGGGAGGTCTAAAACGTGCAGATTCCTCAAAATCTCGAGTTCGTTTTTTTTTTTTTTTTTGATGATTACAATACTCTTTGTATGCTTCGTATACGAGAAAGTAAAAATAGACAATTTAAAGAATAAAAAAATCATTCACATTTAATTTTTTTAAAGCTTTCTTTAAAAAGTTATCAAGAGTAACCTGTTTTGTTGTTGTTTTTCTGCTTGGGGGTGGGGGGGAGTATTTAGGTATTCGTTGGATAAACCGTTCATAAGAATAATGCTCATCCATCAGAAGATTCACCGGTATAACATACTGATCTTAAAGTATACGGTGGGCCTGCATAGTTTCTTGGGCTGATGGTGGTTTCTCTTCTGATCCCTTTTCATCGTCTAATCTCATCGAAATCTGATCACTAGAACCGACGGATTTACTACGTGTTTAGATACAGGTGTTCCGTTCCATACTATTTTGATCAGTGCAACCGATTGATCGTTGCATCCGTGGTCACTACAAGAGGTGACTTCTGTACGATCAAAGCATCACAATCAGACTTACGATAATTTAGCAACAGAATCAGAAAACGCAAGTTCAAAATAAATAATTCTTGGGCTGATGGTGGTTTCTCTTCTAACTCCTTTTTATCGTCTAATCTCATCGAAATCTGATCACTAGAACCGGCGGATTTATTCTCTGTTTAGATACAGGAGTTTCGTTCCATACTATTTTGATCAGTACAGCCGATTGATCGTTACATCCGTGAACTGTAAAAAAATCCACCTGAAAATTCAGTTGAAAATTTACTGATTTTAACGGAAAATTTTCATAATGTCTCGAAACCGGTATTTTCTCCTAAAACATACACTGTAAAACATTTCTTCGCAAAATTACGGGCAGTGACCGGCAGCCCAAGGTCCGTCCATTGCCCGTTAAAATACATTTTGCCCGTAAAACATTCTGGCCGTGATTTTATTAATGTGGCCGTAAACTTATGGCCGTGATTTCCTGGCCACTGACCGTAAATTTGGAAGTTGACCGTACAGAAGTTCCCGTTACTTCCTGGTCAGTGCCCGTAATTTTGGAAGCTCATCGTATAAAAGTACTCGTGATTTCATGGTCGCTGCCCACAATTTTGGAAGCTTAACCGTATAAAAGTAGCTGCCATTTTCTGGCAACTGCTTATAATTTTGTAAGTTGTCTGTATAAAAGTATTCGTTACTTTGCGAATAGCTTCTTTTAAACCTGGAAGTTTTCCAAATAAAATTGCTAGTTATGTTCTGGATAATGCTCGCAATTTTTAAAAGTTGACCTAATAGAAGTACCTCTAACTTCTGACTAGTAAAAAAAAATTACTGTAAATTTACAGTAAAAAGTACTGGCAATCAGGGTGCCAGTACTTTTTACTGTAAAATTCAATTTTTACCGTAAAATTTTACAGTAGAAAAAAACTAAAGTGTACTGTAAATTTCACAGTAACATTAACCGATTTACAGTAAATTTTATCACAAATTCTAAGGTAATATGTATTGCTATTTTTACAGGAACTTTTACTACAATTATAGGTTTCTACTGCATAGCATACAGCGTTTTTAAGTGTAAATTTTACATTAATATATACTTAACCAGTCTACTTTACAGTAACATTTACTGAAATCCAGTAAATATTACAGTAACATTTTACTGAAATCCA
>BGPR01018793.1:18908-30307 GCA_013235015.1 Araneus ventricosus | reverse complement strand
TCAGATACAAAATATATGTATATTGCACAATTTTATTACATTTTCTCGTCTGCTGAAATGATGAAATTAAGAAAAAGTTTCCTGGAGGAAAATTCATGCAAATAAAACATGAGTTTCTTATTTCAAAAGTGTTAAGAAATGAGAATAATAAAGCTTTATAAAAAAAAACAGAATGGTTATACAGTGTGATCGTAAACATTTTCTACTAGTCTTATAGTTTTGTACTCTCTAAATACAAAACTATAGTCAAGACGAAGAATAATTGTTTGTATTCCAGCTATGAAGTCAGAAAATAATTAGTCGATTAACATCCAAAATAAACAAATATTATTGCAATTAATGCTTCGCTGGAAAACACGTAATACAGACCAGCTGATTATGTGCCTAGACCATTAGAAGCGAATATTTAAAAATATGCTAGATTGTGATGGGATCTCACCTATCAATTGGAATATCATCTCATCCACCCACTGAACCTATTTTCTACTGTTTCATAAAAACTAAGATAGTAAAGGCAATTGTTGGTAATGTAATGGATCTCGTATCACCTGATGCCAGCTTTTTACTTTCTCGTATACGAAGTATACAAAGAGAAAGTATTGTAATCGGCAAAAAAATTCGAACTAGAGATATTGATATATCTCCACGTTTTAGACCTCCCCGAGTCCGAAAAACACAATTTTGGAATTATGTTTGTCTGTGAACACGATAACTCGGAAACTATTAGAGATACAGGGTTGAAATTTGGTATGTGATCTTTACACATAATTTGTAGGTTTCTATCAAATTTTGGACAAATTCCGTCTAAAGGAAGTCCATCCGTCCGCTTTCATGTGAACACTTTAATTCGAAAATTTGAATAGCTAGATGGATAAAATTTGGTACACAGTTTTATCATCAGGAATGTAGGTCCGCATCAAATTTGGGGCAAAATCCGACAAAGGGTTGACTGTCTGTCGGTCAGTATAATCGCATACTTCTAAACATTACAACTCATAAACCCTATGACATTGAAATGCCGCGGTGGCCTAGTGGTAAGGTCTCGATAAGTCCGATTCCACTGAAGATCCGCCGTGTATGGGGCCTGTTGCACGCTAAATCATACGTAGTGGCCAAATGTGCTCCCGTTGGTGTGGCGCGGAAGTTTGGAGAGGGGGGGGGTTCCAGCTCAGGTGTCGTCCTCGTCATCTGACCGCGGTTCAAAATTACGAGGTCCGTCCCTAAATAGCCCTCGTGTTGCTTCAAAACGGGATGTTAATCTAACCTAACCTAACCTACGACTTTAATAAATAAAAATTGGTATGAGGCTTGCTAACATCAGTTGTAGATCCGTGCCCAATTTTCGTTTCAATCCGTCGAAAATAAGTTGTTCTAATCGCCTATTTCTCTTCTCTCATCACACAATGACTAGAGGCCGTTATTGCGTAATTGATCTATTCACTTGCGCTAATCCTTTCCGCTTCTACCCACGCCTTTCGCCTCCAAACTTCCGATTCCCAAGCTTTTTTCCTCCACTGAGTTAGGGACGCTTGCTCATTTTAATGCCTTTCAGGTTATTTTTTCTCCACGTGTGTTAGGAGTATACGAGAAAGTTTAGAGGAGACCACGCCCGCTGGTTTTATTTGCTTTGATTTATACCCCCTTTCGAAGCACCATGAGGACTGCTTTGAGATGAGCCATGGACGATAAGTAAGCCGGTACACAGTCTTCACGCTTCCACGACACACCTAAGAAAAACGTTTGATCCCCGACAACAGATTTAACATGCACCAAGCCATCATACGGCAGAATCAAGCCTCGTGCTATAGATTCCAATATCGCTAGAGGAACGCTAAACTAAGGATCTACGAGCGGGTAAAGCTTCCCTTTATTTTTGGGGGAATGCCATGCAGTTCCAGCCTTACTTCTTGACTTAGATATTCGCTCGAGTGCTAGTGCGTAAGAACTTTTCCTCAACCTGAGTATAAGACTGGAAAACCTCGGAAATTTAGTTAAAGAACATTTTAAGTTTGGCTAGAGAAGCCGCTTAGAATAAGATTTAGGAGCGAGTTGGAAGTGGTTTGACTAATTTTGAGGTTGCAGTAAAAGGATTCAAACAAAAGAATTCAGCTCAGATTGTCTCATATTAGGGTGGTTTAAGGGAAAAGGACCATTCGGTGCCCTTCATTGTGGATTCTCGTCCTTCTCAGATACCAATGAAACTCGAAGATTGTGAAGCAGTAAATATCCTTTTTCTTCCTTAAAAGGCGAAAATGGAACTTGAGTTTTTACTGGCATTATTATGGAGTGTATTATTAGGATCCATTAAAAATATTGTTCATCTTAGCGTAGACTATCAATTCTTTTTCTTTGTTTTTGTTAAGGGGAAACCTCTGAAAAATGGGAGGAAACTGTCAAATTCGATACATTGTATATCTGAAACAATGCAATTCACAAACTCACTTTTTTTCTATAAAAATATCTGTTCTTTCTCTTATAGTACACGCATTTTCAAACCTTTATAATGGTATTATTTAACTGAAAGAGTAATAAATATGGGTCTAATTTTTGGAGAAAAAATGAGATAGTCACCTTGATACGGATTATTATACGGATTACAGATAAAATATTGGTCTAAATATAATATTTTGGGTATTTAAGTAATCCAAACTGTCTGTTTCAGAAACTGAACCACAATTTATTAGCATTTAAATTTCATTTCTATTTTATATTCCAATTTACTAAAATAAAAAGTTAAAAATAGTTAAAATTTAAACTTTTCTAACCCTACAAAAAAATTCTTTGGGGAAAATATGCGCAAAAATTGTGGTTTAATTTGTAGAACATAGCACAATACATATTCAGTAAACATTTTATGTAAAAATATTAAAAAGTTCTTGAGATATCGTGCGCGCAATATCAAAAAAACATATTTTGAGATATAGCGCTTTTAAGAAATGATCATTTTCATTTTTTACGTTAAACAGCCGATACATGTTCCTTCATAACTTTCATAATTATAGGAATTTTTTTTAACGCTGATTGTTTTAAATTGTTCCGAAAAGACAGGTGAATAATATATATATTTTTCATAAAATCGAAAATTTTCGAGGTTTAACAGTCGTATGCCCCCTTAAGGCTGTTGAAAATGTTTACGATCATCAATTTTGTATGAGACTCGAGAACTAGTACAGATATAAAGTTCATATTAAAGTAGTCGGCACGTTATATTTTTCGATAAATATACTAGAATTGAATAGATGTCTACCGAGTGTCACTTAAAAATTCGCCAGTCCGGTTTTTAAGGCAACATCTAGTATAGACTTTATATTTCTACTAATCCTCGTGATAAACACACTACATCATAATAAAAATGTTCAAAGTAGGATTTTTAAAAAGAAATCCACGTTACTTTTAACTTAAAATATCAACCTGTCATCAATATATGTTGGTGAAATATCATAAACAAACTATGTTGGTGTAACAATAATCTTACAAGTTTCTTTCCCACTTCCTTATTTAATAAGGAATGTGCTAAAAAAGTTAATGAGAACAAATTTATAAATTAAAATTATGATAATTTAGAGACATAATTTGTGTTTTTAATCATCCGTAGAGGTTTTGATTTTATTAGACGTAAATTTAATTTGCAATAAAATTTATTACTATCATTTACTCCACATCATCAACCGTATTTTTTAATCACTCAAGTGACGATATTTATTTTTTCTAAACAATACTATTAATCTCTACCGCAATGTAAACAAAAAAAGCTTTGCCTTTATATAACAATTCAATGATTCCTTAGGAAAACTCTTATATTCCTTTAAAACATATCTCAAATAACTCTAAACAAAATAAACAAACATTTTGCAATCAATCATTATAATAGTGAAATAATAGAAATAATTCTTTTAAATAAACTATTCAATATGGAATCAATCCTTCAAACTGCCATGCCGAAAAATTATGTTACTTGTGGTTAGTTTCGAAAGCATTAATTCGCATCTTTCTGACTAAGTCGTATTTTTCTATAACATATCTGGGAAAACTAGTTAGTTTCGAAAGCATTAATTCGCATCTTCTTGACTAAGTCGTATTTTTCTATAAATATTCGGGAAAACTAGTTAGTTTCGAAAGCATTTTGCATCTTTTTTGACTAAGTCGTATTTTTATAATATCTTGGGAAAAACTAGTTAGTCTCGAAAGCATTAATCTCGCACCTTTGACTAGTCGTATTTTTTTTTATAACATATCTGGGGAAAAACATAGTTTGCCTTGAAAAGCATTAATTCGCATCTTTCTGACTAAGTCGCATTTTTCTATAACATATCTGGGAAAACTAGTTAGTTTCGAAAGCATTAATTCGCATCTTTTGACTAAGTCGTATTTTTCTATAACATATCTGGGAAAAACTACCCCTTGAAGGTGAAAAATATAGCTTAGACAATTTCTTAAATGATCGCCATGGCCTCTTGAAGGATTGAAAAAAGTCATTTTATTGAAATAAATAAATTACAAATAAAGCCATTTTCATAAAAATACTTGTATATATTATGATTACATCTTCAACATAACTTTTAATTGCACAATGTACATGCCTTCACAATTCTAAAACTTCCTGCAACTGGTAAGTTAACAGATATATAATAGATTTTGCAATTTGCACCATATTCTTCTATTCCATAAACCATACAAGATTTTATTCCGTTCATCCCTGTAAAGTCGTTTCTGAAATTCAATCCAGGAACTGACTTATGTCAATGTATATTATCTATATCATCTTCTCATCTAAGAAATGATCTAGACTTCACCAGTCTTTCGTGACCGAAAGGAAATATAAATGTCCAGTTTTTCAAACAATGTTTGCAGATATATCTCTCTATTATCTCATCTGTCTATTGTTGTTGTTTATATCAAAAAAATTAGTGGAAGGAGCACGAGTACAGAAATTGTATATAAGTGAAAACTATGCAACATGTAAATTTCTAAAATTCAAGAATGACTTCAAAGCTTCCTAGAGTTCATATACTTTAGTAACGTTTTGCATAGCAGAAAGAAGTAAGATTTATGAAAAAATAAAAAAATGCCTTGATCTAACCCTTGTTACAACTTATACTCATAAATTTTGACTAGTTAAAACGATTGCTCCAAGGGTAGTTATTAACCACAATGATTCCCGTTCTGAAAGGCATTACTTAAAAATATTGGTATGTTTATTTACTCAAGTTATAACTGAAAGATTTATTAATAGAGATGTTAGCTATGGATTAATATGACTATAGTCAATGATCTATGGCAACATCTTTCGTCAACGGGCTGTTGAATCATGGGAATGGACTCCATTTTGATAGAACTCTTTCTTGTAAAGCCGTGAGGATGCCGGCATAACGCCATTCACCGGTGATTAGCTTTCAGCATACTATTGAGTTGTCATTGGCTATATTCAGTAATCAATGGCAATTTTCGATTTAACTTTTAATGATTTCTCATCATAAAGATGCTCCAACGACACACTTATTTGAAAACTTTAATACAAACAGAAAACAGTAAAAAGGTCTTCTCCAGTAGCATGCCTTCAAGTGGTGCCAAAGAACAAATAGTTCATCGCCAGTTACTGAACATGTCCACTGTTCTGCTTTTTTCAAGTCCGGACATGAAAAGCGTCAACTGACCACAGACTAGTGTCCGTCACTGATGAGGGAACTGGGGCTTCCGTAGCCACTGGATGCATCGTCGACGGCAGGCGATAAAGGAATGAGACTGTCCGTCTGTCTCTGTATTTGGTCGAGACTGTTATAGGAGCCGTACGGTAAGGAGGCGAGTAGGACGCGTTCTTCATAGTCTAGTTCACACAAAACTTTGTTTTCGAACAAGTAGAAGCGATCACCGACGCAAAACCTGTTAGAAAGGAACAGAAATTAATTGATCAGATTAATAGAACTTATAAAATCAAATTAATATACCAGATAATTTATTATATACAGGCACAGGTAATATGAGTAATTTTTTTAAACAGAAAAAAGGAATGTTTGCGAGATTATCACTACTGGATTCTCCAAATGGAGCCACATGAAAATTTCGTTTTCAAATTTTAAATATTATTTTAGGTTTCAAGGTTATATAATGATAAATTAAATTCTGTTTGTATTGTATGAATTTTAGACGAGGACACATACTGTATTTTTGATATTTTTGTGGCATAACTCATTTATTTTAGTTACTATTTAAATCTCAGGTTAATTAGCAAATCTTAATCACACGATTAAGCGTTTAAATCGCATCTAACATCATTCGAATTGAAAATATTCTTAACGATTTCCTGAATAATAATTTCTGAATTTATACATTCGAATGTAAAAAAAGGAAAAGACATCGCCATGATAATAATACAAGTTTTTATTTCATCTGTGAGGTAAGATTAGATGTTAATATATAAAATAGCACATATAAAATAATATAAAATCTCAAAATGCTTGACGAACTATAAAGTTGGTTTAGAATAAACTACTCGTGCTTCTCAGCAAAGAAATGAATCAATAAAATATAATTTTGTTACGCTGAAAACATACGTAATTTGAATGAACCCTTTAACACGAAACGGCTTCCCTCGGCGTTAACTGATAAGGATTTCATCGCCGGAACATTCTTCTTACCTGTGATAGCACTGTTGACAAGCAAAGCACTCTAGATGGTAAACGTTGCCTCTAGCTCTCATCACCATCTCGAAGGCAGGGATGGTTTTATTACAGGCTGAACACAATCCTGTCGTGCCGAAAAGCCTACAAAAAAAAATTATTCATCAAGGTACAAAGATAAATGCACTTTATCGTTTTAAATCCAATATGCGAAAAGGTTTTCAAGAGCGAATTATTTAAGAGTAAGAGTGAATAATATACAATGACCTCTCACTTGACGCGCTCTCTTTTATGTGCTTTTTTCACTTATGCGCGTTTTATTCGCTGTCTCGGCCAGGGATATAGGAAAACAATGATATCTCCTATTCATTTATGCTCCGCACTAAAAAAGCACCTCTCAATTATACACGTCACAAAAATTTTCTTAGTGCAAAAAGTTTTTTTCAGCAGAACAAAAACCCTTTTTGCTCTGCTTCTAAGAATTCAATCCCTCGCCCTTCCTCTATTGTTCAGATTCCAGGAACACATTCCTCTAACTTTTATACACAGGGGGTGTACTTGGTGGTTCTTGTTATTGACGTCAGTATAAGTCGCATTTATACAGCAGCCAATTAGAGAGGTTAGTATGGTACGTACCACGTGGCATTGATCGCTAACGAAAGAACCATCATTTGAGTTTTGATTAGATGGTTAAGTTTTAAAATGGCGAAAAGAACGAAATTGTCGCTTTTGTTTAAAATGGATGTTATTAAAAAATTCGAAGAAAATCCTTGCACCTCGATCCCAGAATCGACATTGAGAGAGATTTTGAAAAATCTGGATCATTTCCATTTTCTTTGTGTTCTTAAAAAATAATTAACGGAAGTTATGCACGTATTTGCATTTTGAAAACAATCTTATTTACATTTTTCAGTAGTATATACATAGTATTAATTAACAATAGATGTACACTGTATTGATGTTTCACTTTTAAGCTCCCTTTTGTGGTTTTTCATTTATGCGCGGTTTTTTTCGCTGTCCCCGGCGACCGAGCATAAGTGAGAGATCACCGTACTTACAATATCTTGTGAACAACTGTTAAGGAAACTTTTATTGATCACTCAGAAATTTATTCTTCTAAATATTACATCATTAGCATTCGATTTCTACAATATTTTGGATATTAGCCAGTCGAAAAAAATTATACAATATTACACTAATAAAGGAAATTAATGAAAAACACTTCAATAATGTTTTTAGAAAGTTCAAAAGTATATTTTATACTATCAAAAAAAAATCCCAGCCGTTTTTGAGTTTACCAATACTTAAAAAAGTCGATTACGAAACGCGTAAAAAATCAAACCTCCAAATTAAAGCAAAAAACTCTATTAGACTTAATTTTTCGGGTTATCTTAGGTATGCCTGAAACACTCAACGCTATCTTAGGTCAGGAGCTACGGACAGCAATAAAATGTATTATTTTTCAGGAATAATACCAAGGAAGGACCCAAACATATACTCAAGATCCTGAATTATCATCAGCAATATTAGAAGTCAGCAAGTCGAACAAACGTAGTACTTCCAACAAATTTTTATATGAATTTGAGTGATAGAAATCAAACAAATTAAACATTTTGACGTAAAAACGTCTTTCCGCTCGTTACAGTGATTGTCGGTCGAACTTTCTTGTGTGACAAAATACCGTCGGATTTGAATCGCTAATAACTACGAGACTAATAATGCGAAAATAATGGTTGACCCCACAACGGATAGATCATATCTGTAAGAGTTTGTCTCATAGTACTTGTTTTGCCTGTGATATCATCGTATCAGTGTAGGCGCGTCCGCGTGATTGTTATGAATTAGTTTTATGTAAGGTTATAAACAGTGGCGAATCCAGGATTTGGGTATAAAAAGTATGGTATAGTACGAATGTCAAAACTTATGGCTTATGCAAACCAAAACACTTTAGCTTTACAGACTTTACTCACCTGACAATAAAAATCATAAAGAACACTACAATACCTTCGATAATTTAATAAAAAATACGATGAAATAAAGCAAAACATGTTTTTGACCGTGTCAACGCTGCGAATACGAATGGAATAGGTACAAAAGTGGGAAAACTTTCTAGCCTGTCAAAAACCAGGAAGAAATGTTTTCACTTTTTTTTAAAGGGAAATTAAGAAAAAACAGCTGTAGTGATTTTAAATAAAATAAAGAATTCTGGTCTAGCTTTTGGTAGGGGGGGGGGGGCTGCAGCCCGATAGCCACCCCCATGGATTCGCCACTGGCTATAAATAAGTGTAGCGTGGAAACGCGTTTATCTAGGAGGTTGATTCTGGCATCATTTTAAAGAGCTTGAGGAGTATTACTAGGACCCAAAGTGAGACAATAAAAATATTTATCAGAATGTAAGTAAAAAACGGTATTAAATTGAAAATGTCAAACTCTGCATGTTTTTTGATTATAACATGCAGAGTTTTCTTTCGAATTGTACGAAACTTACAGAATACTTGACAATACGTAAAAGAAACATTGTATTAAAATTTGAATTCAAAAATTTGAATATTGCGGGAAATATGAGCATTTGTAGTAAAGAATGCTTTACTTCGCTTACGAGAAATGTAGTTCGATGTACTGTCAACAGATGGCGCCATCAAAAGCCATTCTAAATAAAACATAAAAGAACAGTTCTGGTCCGCGCCGTAGATTTTTCGTGAAAACGTATTCACACACAGTAGTATAATGGGTTACAGAATAGATAAATCACAAGTTTATCGCATGTAGCAAGGGTCTGTGGTAGCTTGTGATTTATCGATTCTGTACCTGTTTTACTACTCTGTGTGAATATTGTATTAAAGAGGTTGATAATTAAATTACATATTAATACGAAACACTTGGTTTATGATTTTATCACGACGTTTTCACGAAAAATCTACGGCGCGGACCCTAACTGCGCCTTTCTTATGTTTTTTTAACGCATTATTTGGATTTAAACTGTATTTGCAGAAATTCTATTCAATATCAAAACTAGTTGCCCTACCTAAGATAATCTCTTTTGCAGAGTATAAGGTTGGCCTTGGTGAAGAGTGTGGACCCCACTTCCCCTAGACGGCAGTCACAGCAGGCACATTTCAAGCAGTCCTCGTGCCAGAACTGGTCCAGAGCTTTGAGGAGGTACCTCTCCCTGATGGGTTTCTGGCAGGCAGCACAGTCCACCAGGGTGTCCCTAGGGACGGCGGAAGTGCCCACTATCGACGTCAACGGTCGCTTCCTCTGGTTGACCACTTCGGTTTTGATCTCCATGATCTGTAAAATAAGCGAACATCGTCAGGAATAATCAGCGGGGATCTTCCCTAAACTTTCTCGTATACTCCCTAACGTATATAGAGGAAAAAATAAGAAAAAAGACACTAAAACGAACAAGCGTCCCTAACGCAGTGGAGAAAAAAATAAGCGAAACGTCAAGGTCTTCAGAGAAAGAGCGTGGGTACAATTTGGGAGTGATCGAAGATCAGTCGGGCCGTTTTTGCGTCGTAGAATATTGAAGACAGTTAAAATGCAAACTGAACGCCTTTTTTCAAACCGATTGACACAAAAATTTGGCACAAATCTAAAATTAAGGTTAGAAGGCCACACGCAAAATTTAATTATCTAAGTAATTTTGTTAAGAAATTATTGCGATAAAAAGCATGCGATTACACAGACCGACAGACAGTCAACCCTTCGACAGATTTGGCCCAAAATTTTATACGGACTTAAATTCATGATGATAAAACTGCGTCCCAAATTTTATCTATCTAGCTATTCAAGGTTTTGAGTTAAAGTGTTTACATCAACGCGGACAGACAGACTTCCCTTAGACGGATTTTGTCCAAAATTTGAAAGAAACCTACAAATTATGTGTCAAGATCACATACCAAATTTCAATTCCGTAGCTCTAATTGTTTACGAGTTACCGTGTTCACAGACACACAGACAGACATAATTCCAAAATTGGGTTTTTCGGACTCAGGGAGGTCTAAAACGTGGAGATTCGTAAAAATCTCGAGTTCGAATTTTTTGACGATTGCAATACTTTCTCTTTGTATACTTGGTATACGAGAAAGCAAAAAGTACTGTGGAAACTTAGTGAAACACAAATAGAAGGGAATCATTCTTATCAAGCAATAATGAGGTTTTGTCAACATTGAATATTTATTATAAGTATTTACTTGAGTTCGGGTAGGGATAGGCATGGCTAAGCAGGAATCTCTTGGTACTTCGGGATTCGAACTTGCAGAAAATTCAGGTTGCATATTTTTGCTTAATCAGAATCATGGAAAATTAATCCATCAGACGATTCAAAGATTCTAATCATTGCAGTTTTCGTTTCTTGCCTAGATGCAAGACTACAACGTACCACTTTTTACAATACATCTTATGTCCATTTTAAAATATACCTTATGGAATGTGCTCGTCGTATTAGATAAATCAATGACTGTATAAATTTTGGAGCACTTTAAAATGTAATTCGGAGCTTCTTAAAAGTTTATACTTCAAGGACGTTTTCTATCGAAAGCATTTCTTGCGACACCATTTTCGTATGAAATATTTTAGCACACCAGAAAAAAAAATAATCAATATATAGAAGGAGAAAAAGAACAACTCAAAAGTGCTATGTTAAAATAATCAATTCAATATTAAACTTTTTAATAAATGAATGGAATCAATATTTTTTTGAATCATTTTTGTATATAAATGGTGAAGAATCGGACAAACGCGCATGATTTGAATCAATACCTAGGAAAAACAAACAAC
>BGPR01018793.1:0-14268 GCA_013235015.1 Araneus ventricosus | reverse complement strand
ATGATAAATGTGTTGTGATGGGATATTGGGGAGAATAGCACTTATCCGAACCGTGTAGTCTTGTAACCATGATTAAGGGAAAGATATGCCTATAGGTTTCGAAGTTGTAACAGCAAGGTATATAAGTTGACGTCCTCAAGAAAAAGTTTTCTTTGCGCAAGGATTAACCGTAGTGCCCGACAACTAGTAACGGCGTCTGCGTAAAATTTAGGGCCATCAGAAAGCTGATATCTGTCACGAGAATAGAGCATCAATAATCAAAAATAATTTAGAAAACAGTTAGTTTGAAAGATTTTTTTTAGATCGTTACAAAAAACTATATTTAATAAGCTTTCATTGTTTATCTTTAATTTTCTTTCACCTAATGGTTTTTCAACTATAGATATTTGAGGTCCTGAAAATCCTTTCGTGTATAAATGCATTCGTGAGTCGGAAAAACCCTGTCCAAACGAACAGCCACTAAAAAGATGATTCTACTATACTTTGAATGTTTACTATTAAAAAATGTTGAAATAGTGTTACGTCCAAGAGCAACTTTCGAGGCGGAATGTTGTAGTACTTCTGAATTAAGACCTGCTAATGAAATAGATAATTTTTCAAACTGAGTCACAGTTTGCGAAATTATATGGCATATTCAACTGAATGATTGAAAAAACCATCATGATATATTTCAATAGATGGAGGGATTAAACGAAGATAAAATGTACAAATTTGAGAAAGAAACAGAAGACGTTTGAAAGATTTATGACTGACAAAGAAAAAAAAAGTTATTTTTTGTTACACAATGTGATATCAAATTCCTCATTAGGTATTTAACGTATAATAATCGTCGGAAATTGCCAGTTATCGCATTGTTTTTAATAAATTATATAAGAAACAATGATATCAATTATATAAGTAAAATCATCTTTTTTTTCGATAATATATCGACTTTTTCTATATATCGATAAGTAATTTTTTTCTACGCAGAAGGTATGTTAAAATTAGTAAATCGCTAACTATAAAGTATTAATAAACTAAAGTAATTACAAACTAAATTTACATCATACTTTAACTTAAACTTCCAGTAATACTATTGCAACATATGAAATAATCGTGGAAGAGTTGCAGCATTACTTCAAAGAAGTAATTCAGATAAATTTCATTTAATTTCTATAAATGTGTTTTAACTCATATTTTATTCTCTAAACACATACACATTTAATAAGGAGAAAGCTACATTTCTTAAATTTCATAACACAAATAACAAGCACTGCTTCAAAGATCAGTCTATACTTGTTTATAGGCGCCATTTTAAGTATTTCAAGACATTCAAAGAATTTCTATGAACAAATGATGTCACAAAAGAGACTGAGACGCCACAAAATATTGCACGCACCAAAATCGTGAACAATTTTTGGCTATAGCATCAATAAAAACAAGGGAAAAAGTCATTGGCAAATTTTATCTAAAAATTCGTTAACTTTCTTTAAGATCTGAACGATTCCTATTTCTAACTTACGATTCATTACCTTCCCTTACTTACTTTCCCGTTACTTTCCATTCTCAGTTCACAGTAAGCGCATTTTGATTTCATATTTATTTATAAAATTTTATCAAGAATTGTAATCATTACCTTTTTCGCTTTTTAAATAACAGTTAAAAGATAATAATTACTTTACCTGATAATATTTTATAATTCCATTAAAAGAGTATGTATACATATACTAGAAAATCACCCGTAATGGTATGACGGGTGCAAATTCCCTCTTCATTCGAGACATTTCCCGTCAAATTTGACGTATTCAAATGGATACATTTGCGAGAGAAATGTTTAACATTGATTGGAAACAATTAAAGTAAACATATATTTTATGACAGGGAATATTTTTTTTATTTACACATTTCTTTATTCAAAAACCTCTTGGTAAACAACATTCGGTGTAAAGTATTTTTCGTTGTTTAACAATTTTATTATAATTCAATAACCATGAAATTCTCAGCTTGTCAAACGTAAGTCAAAAGTTAAAATTTCAAAGGAATTCTTTATCGAAATTCTAATTAAAACAAAGCACTTCTCTCCTTGTCAAACATTGCCAAAAAATATTAACAAATTGTATCATCACGATTGCAATAAATAATCAGATGCATCGTGGCGTCCAAACTATGTCACGCGCATGATATACCACTGACGTAATTTACTACTTTCTATTAAAAAACGGAAATTAATTTGAAATATATGATTAATAATTTAAAATTTCTCGGGAGCTGTTGATCATAGCGAGATAAATTTTATATCAATCGATAGCTAATTTTTTTTCACTTAGAGCTATTAAATTTGAAACTAGAACGACAATTACTCTTTTGAATTTAAAATTACTGAAATTTAGCTTCTCTAACAGTGAAATAATGCTGTTTAACGTCTCGCAGTGCTATGGCGCGAGTTTTATTGTTGGTAACGTCAGAACGTTACCGAGAGACAGATCTGAGCTATTATATTAATAATTACTTAGAATAAATAAGTAAGCATTTATTCTAGTGCATTGTTTAAAGAAATAACTTTTACACATAATTAAAACGAAAATAAATTTACAGTCATTTTACACATTCTTTTACACGTTACAACAAACAAAAATTGCTTGCATAATTTCTGGAAAAGATGTTTACATAATTTCTCGAATTATGATGTTCTTTAATATCTTTGAAAAACAAAATTTTTCTTTAATTTCTATTTATTTTTCCAAATCAGATTTTTTTCTGCCTATAATAATTCTTTCAAAACATGTTTGTTATCAGTAGAGGCAGTTAATCGTTTAAATTGCTTTTCAGTCTTTGAAATTATCCAATTAAAGTGTTTCAAATTAAAAGTATTTTCAAATTTAATATCGCCGCTCCTTTTTATTAATCATCAAGATAATTTGTTTTCATTCGTTGAATAAATTTATTGAAGGAAATCTTTACTCAACTAATTACTTCTACGAAAGCACGAAACTGTACGAATAATGGATCATAAAATAAATCAATTTCATTCATTACAAATTAATAATACCCCTTCACTTAACGAAAGTATCTTAGGAATGTGAGTAGTTACCTGCTGCCATCTAGTGAAAAGAAAGGACACTTTTAATTCTGGAGCATCATTTTTGCTTAATGGATTGCAGTTACCGTTAACAAATAAATATCCATGACAATAAAGCAAAAAATATAACTATTAGAAAACTAAACTTAGCTTACAAAACTAGAATAGAATTGCGAACGAGTTTAGTTAAACGTAGAAAATGGGAAAGTGTTTGTATTTAAGGCAGAATTTTATATTTATTCTTCTTTTCTTAATGGTAGTAAATTAAATTTGCATCAAATGCGTTGGGATCGATAACCTATTAATATTTTATAAATTCGATTTCGAAAGACGTCAAAAAGGAAACTAGATTAAATTTCCATAAATTATGCTTATCTCATATTACATCATGAATTATAATGAAATTGGCAATTCAAATTTAATTCTTTGAGATTAAAAATGCTTATCATAAAAATCTAGTCAGCAGTAATTCTACACATTGGTGCTGATTCAGCTAACAGATATACTTTTTTAAAATGACTGATGATAACGGAATAACTCTAAATTATATCGGATTTTAAATTAACCAAAGTCATTTTAAATTAATCCAGAATTACAATAAGGCGCAATATAATTTAGTCAAAATTTTTATTGTATTTGTTGTAATCTTATATTAATGCTAATAAGATACAACTAGAGATTTTTTATTTCTATTTTAAATGTTACAGTGAAAAATATTACATTCAAGCATTTTATACTTACAGGATTATTTTTTTATTGTCTCGGCTAAAAACAAAATTGTATGCAATTATAAATTCTGAGAAGCTAAACGATAACGGTTCATAAAAAAACCCCACAAAACTTTAAAAATTAAGAAACAAGAATCTAGTGTACATAAATTTCGAATTCTAAAGAAGAAAGGCCTAACATTTTTTAGAAGTATAAACGAAAATCATTCTTGCAAATTTTCGAAACGTATCGCTCGCTTTCAACTACATATAAATATTTATTATCCAAAGTAATTCCTATAATTTGTTTTGTAATATGTAAAATATCGCGTAGATTATTTCAAAATAGTGAATGTGTTTTTTTAAAAATTTAGAGCATCCACGTGAAGATTAATTTCTTGAAAAGGGTAAAGATAGGAACCACAGATTTTTGCCATAATAAAGAATTATAGAACTCGGCGGATCCAAATCACTAGGGGACAAAATTCTTTCTGCGCGGACAATTTCAAGATGAAAGAAAACCACAATAAAATCAAATTTTAATGCGATAAAAAAATATGATTGCTTTTCCTTCGACTCTGATATCCTTCCACATAACAATATCACTCAAACAATACAGACGAGAATTATTCTGCCTACGCGTTACGAAGCTAAACAAAAAAGGAAAAAAATTATGATCTAAATGCTTCTATAATTGCCTTTACCACTTCCAATTCGACACTGTTAATTCTTGTATTTTCATTATCTATTCTTTTCTATTAATTTTTTGCAATTTAGATTTTTCAGACGATTGTTTTGGAAATTATTATCCGAAAAAAATTGTATGCTTTCTTAAAAAAAAAAAGTTAAATGACGTTAGTTTACTTGTCAAACTATTTGTTCATTCCTTTCCTCAATGTTACTAAAAATTCCTTTTTGCCATGATAATGTGCACACATATCAATGTATTTAATAATTTCGTTGGAAGAATTGATAAAAGCGTGAGTGAGTTCATACATTAACTAAAAAAAATGCATAATTTTTTTCCTTATGAGTGGTAACACGTGTGTTAAAAACAGCTTTGTCAATAACGTTTTCTTAACCAGCCTCAAATTATAGTGAAGAAAATCGAACATTTATTTTGAAAAAGAGCTTTTTACGCTCACAATTAACAATTTTTGTGTAAAAACAACATTTAAATTTAATCCGTCTGGTTTGTTATTTTTTTCAGTTATCTTATTCACATACACACAGAAAGACAGACACAAAAATTATATATAATTCGAATTTTAAGTCACATCTCTAAATTTATCAAATTTAGCGCACTTTCTTCCCTGGATAATTAGAGTAACGTTTTCTGAATCATGCAATTGACAGTTTAATCTAAGAACCACTTGAAATAAAATGTAGTTCTTTACCTCTTTTCTTAATTTTAATTTAATACTTCAAAAATTCTTGTTATAAACTTCCGATTTTATATTATGAAAACATGTCTTATAACAAATTTCGTTTTATTTCTTCAGTTAGAATGAATCGGTTTTTTTTTTTAATAATTATAATCATATGTTTTTGCCAAACGTCAAGACGCTTTTACAATTTTAATTCAAATTTAACATTTTATTCTGTCTTAATTAAATTAGGTAATAAATAGAATTTTTACCGAAGTTTAAACATCATACCTACATTCTCATTCTCAACGGATTACGAATGCGTCTTGCGTTGCGACC
Organism: Araneus ventricosus; assembly: GCA_013235015.1. NCBI lineage: Eukaryota > Metazoa > Arthropoda > Arachnida > Araneae > Araneidae > Araneus > Araneus ventricosus. The sequence goes on along the minus strand of BGPR01018793.1, from coordinate 8,797 downwards.
TATGAACCACCTCGCTTCAATTTGTACCCCTACCCCCGGAGCAAACGCTAACTACCGCACGCAGTGCTTCCTTCAACATTCAAATTAAGTCTTCCCTTCTCTTCCCCACCTCATCACCGCATCGGAGTAAGCGGGGCGTAAAAATGAAGAAGTGAATGAAAATAAAAGCCCTTCAAATCAGATGGCACAATGACGTTTTAACGCAATGATAGTTTCTCCTCGGCGCCTTTACAGTTTTTTTCCTCTTCTTTCTTCTTTACCCCTTAACTTCGTCTTCTCCTAACAGCCCGAACGATTCACGGGTTTGTTTCCGTGTGCTAATTAAGGGCTTCGCTGCTGTTTAAAAAAATAACTCCAGAAAAGAAATTAGGGAGGGTAAAGCGGTAAAAAAATGTTTTTTAGCATGTTCTTAATGGGCAGGGAGGGTTAATCAACCGCAGGCGTTTTAAGGGGTGGGTAAAGGTGTAGTTTTTTTTCTCTCTCTCCCTTCTGACTACCTACTTCAAATACATTTTGGTTATTTTGTAACTGAAGATCAGGAGTTCTTTTTGATACGCTGTAATTATCATTATGAATCGCAGACAATGCCGGGAAGATGGTCAAAAAATAAAAATGAAAAATTGGTAAGAGCGGGGGTGGGGCGCTTGAGCAGAAAAAGGGCTGGGTAAGCTCCAGAATTTCATTACAATCGATAATTTGTGAAGATATCGAATGGAGGGCTCCTGGGGTTTTTGCTTTTTGGTTAATACTTCTAAGTTCTTGCCTCGGGGGTTATTGATCGTCTGGTTATTAAATGGAATTATTAACTGTGATTGCTGCTTTGACGCCCGAACGAACGCACTACGGACATTCTTAAGAAAGCTAAAAAAATTATTTATTTAAGATAACGTAATTCTTTTGCTTACAAATGGATGGTATTAAAATTTATAATATATTCCTCATAAATCAGTACCAACTGTATTCTGTGTAGCTAAGAGGAAAAGAAATTTTTAAAATTAAATAATAATTTGTAGTGTAATGAACAGTAATGTGTTTGTCATTAAATTATAGTTACAAACACATTTTTTCATTGCAGAACATGTATTGTCAAACGCAATGTCTGTAATTCATTAATATTTTTACGACCCTCCCCCCCCCACACACACACTCTTTTTTGCAAACAGAAATATTATTTTATTACTGCTCTTTTAAACAAATCAAAACTGCATAATTAACTTCTTTACAAATTTAGATGAACAACAACAAAAAAAAATCTAGAAATTTAGAAGTGATTTGTTTACAAAGAATCACAGTAGAAAAAATTTACAGTCGAGTATACATTAAGCTCTAATCTAAATAAAGAAAGAAGAAGAAAAAAATACAATTCTCTTTATAATTGTATTGACATGAATTCAAAATAAAGCATCTTTCCACTTTTAAAGATTAAAATAGGTAGCAAAACCTAAACATTCCCTGAAAAATAAGAGAACAAATGAAACTAGATCGCATCAAATATTTGAATTTAACATTGGAAGAATGCCGTCCCAGCTGCCCCTAATGGTAACTCCTCTCTTAATGGTTATTTGAGCCGCGGACAAATACCATCTCTCGTATCCCAAGGGCAGGATTTCGTAATTTGGAACCCAAAAAGCAAGCGGGAAAAGATAAACAGAAAATATCTGGACGCTGGGCAACAGCGCGGAAGAGACAGCAGGAAATTCCATTTTATTATTTATTTATTTAATCTGGAAGCGATCGGAACGGCAGCAACTCGAAACCAACGTCAATTTTCTGTATGGAAAATAGCCCGAGAGCTCTTACTGTCTTTCTATTATTTTAAATGTTTCCCCATGATTTGGTAGCATGACATTTTATTGGAGTGGCCCGAAATGGCCCTGTCCCTTATGTATGCGTGTGTTCCATCAAGAGATGAAGTTTCGCCCTAACGTACGTGGGAAAAAAACAGATGCCTCGAGAGCGCTCCCTGACCACTCGAAAATAGCGGAGGAGGGAAAAATTCGCTAGATATTGCTATTTGACAGTGGACAGAGGAAGGGGTACCAGAGTTGGCAAACTATCGCTCTTTTGGCAGTGTTTTGTTCCTACTGTCGGTAAGTTGAGGATTTTTGAGAAATTATACCAGCTCTGTTTGGAAGTTTATAACGAAGTAAAAATTCGTTTTTACATTGCTTCTATTTATTCAGATAATAGACTATTAATAACTATTATAGAGAAATAATAGACTATTATAGAGAAACTGCGATTTTTCTTTAAATCTTGATCGATATTTTGTTTCAAAAGATGTTATAGAAAGAATTTTGCCGAAAACATTTGAAGAAATTTAAGTCATATGCAAAATTACTATTGATTTCAAAATATATGATTTAAAAAAATTAGGATATTTTCCTATTAGTTTACAAATCAGGTAAACGTTAATTTTAAAAAAAAACAAAAAAAAAAACAGGCACCTCTTTATTAAAAATTGTCAAAATATTGCTATTATGCATCATTCTTTGGAATATAAGCACTTGGAAGACGCAAGCCTAAGTTCATATTTTCCCCCTTAAGTTCCTAGTTTTTTTACTGAATTATAATATAATAATAATAACATAAAGGAGAAAATAATTATTCAAAATTTTGACTGAAGACAAAAGACGACAAAACCATAAAAACCAAATCATAGAAAAGAAAATAATTTTTTAAAAGTGTGCAAATAAATATTGAAATATTATCCAAAATAACAGAAACAGTGAATAATAAGAAATAATATGTTCATATAATTGTTAATGCGGTAGAAAGAAATGCTTATGAAACTTGTAACAATTATTTCTTTAAAGTTGGAAATAATCGACATATTTTTCATTTATTTAGTTATTTATTTTTCGAATTTCAGAAACATCATTATACATGTTATTATTTATTTTTTATTAAAAAAATTAAGTGCATTAAATTTCTAATGAATAAACACAGAAATATTCAAATTTGTTAAACAAAAAAAAATCTGAAATTTTTACAAAAATGCAATAAATTAAAAACTGAAGCCATTAAATTATATCGAATATATTTAAAACTGTCGCGGGGCAAATTCCATATCATATTTCAAAATCAAAAGACTTTAAAACTCTGCAGAATTTGTAATCGTTTTGCAAAAATTATTTCAAAGATTTAATACTAAGAAAGTGCCGTTTCAATTTTTTTTAAAAAATGCAGTAATAATTTAACAGCAATCAGACTTGAATATACAATAACAATCTATGCTGTTCTCTGCTATATATTAATTATGTGCCTTCAGTTACCATTCTGATCACAGACACTTTTACTCTTTTTGCAAATGAAGGGAAACTTAGCCCATTTTTATTGCAATTAAATATTGATTGTTTTTGAAAGAAAACACTTTTTTAATTGTTTTTTTATCTATTATGTTATAAAAACACAAGAAAAAAGGAATGCATCACTTAAAATTTAATCTCTGCCCTGGCATGCACAACTATTGTGTGGAATTGTTTACCTTTCGAAACTTCCACGTTTTTTGATGAAAAGAGAACTTCATCCCATCTAAAGAATGTGCAATATTACTTCCAAATATTTGTTTCTTAAAGTGTGGAGTCTTGGAGCAGAAAGTGTTTACATACAAAATTCTTTAAGCTTTATTTAATGTGTGTTCTTCTCTCGAACTTAACTGATATTGCAGATTTTTGTCTTACGTAAAAGTTTTTTTAAAAGAATGTTTCCTGCATTTTAAAGCCGGTATTTCTCAATATACAGTGCGGTGCGTGATCCGAGAGGGGATATTTCAACCGGTTCAGAGAAACGCTTCTTCAATCATTTCGGAATTAGTGGAATTTTATTCTTTCATTCAAAGGATCATGGAGTTTAATAGATATTTGTATGATATCCCAACATCACGACATTAAAATCCTTTGAATACTAACATTATAATGTATTCTTATTAATTCATTGTATATACGTTATGACCATTTTTTTGAATTTCACATCTGTGAAAAGTATTACTATACACATTAAAAATAATATTCCACTTACTTTTTTTTATTTTCCCATCAGCAAAATATTTTTATGAATATCAAAATTTAAAAAAAAGTTATTTCTTTTTTTAATTTCACACCAGTGCATATAATTTATATCCAAATGAAAAATTTAAAAAATCTACCAATGCTAACCTTAGGAGAAAGCTTACACAGTGTCAAATATTAATTATATATTTATGATTTTTAATATTTCATGCATAAATTACTGTTTTTAACACAATCTATAATAGCCATTTGTCTTTCCGTTTCGCTTTTTAAAATTGGTCGGTGACGAACAACTGCTAATATTTTATCGTTATTTTTTTTTTCGTGAGAAACAGCTGTCTCTCTATATTTCCCTTTTTATTATTCTTTTCAGAAGATTATTAAAGTTCTAATGCTTTAAATGTTAATTTTCTATCTCTCTCTTGCTTTTTAATAATTCATTTGCTAAAAATGTTTACTTTTTAAAGTGTTTGAAATTGCCGACCTCTCTTTCTGTCTTTTATAATTATCCATTCACAAACTATTGTTATCTTTTTATCGCTGTAAATGTTGACAAATTCGTTTTTCTCTTTTTAATGATTCACTTACAAGAGATTGTTATTTTTTTATGTCATTTATGCTATTAAATCTCTCCCAGTTTCTTTTAAAGAATCCATTTACATACAAAAGTTTTTTTGTCCCTTCAAAAGAATTTTTTAAAAGTTGATTTTCTTTTGATACAAAAAATAAATATTTTTTTCTTTCAGTTATCTTATATCAAACTAAATAAGAATTTATGCTTGTAAAATTTTCAAACTTTTTATAATTTTTTCTGATGCTCAAAATTTCGGGGTATATTAACCACCAAAAAGATGGCAACAACCACTTAGTTCAACAGGCATATTGAATTCATAATAACGTTCTATTTAGGAAGTTGTAATACTAGTGTTTCTTTCAATAAACACTTACAGTGGAATCAGCAGCAATATATGAAAGGAACTACGATTGTAAGAAAAAAATAGATAAACCCAAAGTTATAATTACAATAAGTATGCGTTAGAAGGACGTATTTACATTTTTATCCAAAGCAAAAATATTCAAAGTTAATTTATATATAAAATAAATATAAGAAATATTTTCAATGTTAAAAAGTATTGGTGTATTTTTGAGTAAAATTAATCTTTCTAATAATTCTACCGGATTGTTTTTTTTTTATTAAATTGAATTCCAAAAAGGCAAATTCTTTGCAAAAGTTTTATAGTATTTTATCTGTCTTCTCTAAGATGTTGGATAAATTTTTATAAAAAGGCGTTTGTAATTTAAGTTACCAGATAAAATTAAAAAAGATATAATTTTAAACTTAGGAAATAAGAATCCAGGAACTTGTATATTTTGCCATCTAATGTCACATGTAAAAAAATAGTCTTCAAATTTAAGAAACTATTCTCGAATTCTTTTTTTTTTTTTTCGAAATTCACGTAAAAAATTATTTAAAAATTAAATGAGCTAATAATTTGTTTCAAATTTTTGTGTACATTTTTGCTTAAGTTAATAGATCTTCTTATTTAGAGAAATAATAACTAATATTTAATGAAATGACCATCTAAAAATTCAAGGTAGGGAGAAAAAAAAATCCCAACTTGGCGCATATTTTTCCAGGTTTCCAATCATTTGGCGACCTCTTGGCAACCCTTTACTGGGGCGTACCTAATTTATTGTCCATGACCGTGCTCTCCCAGAATGGGTCGTACTTCCGTCAGGTTGGTTTCCATCATGCCCACTGCGCCCACCTTCCATACACAGGGGGGGTGCGGGCTAATATATATAATGGATAATAAAAAGGTGCAGATGCTTCTTTTTCACGATCTGAAAATATATGGGACATTTGAGAGTGAAAATGATTTAAGACGTTTCGCAATCGTTCAAGAAGCAAACAGTGTGCGCTTTTTCCATTATCCTGGTTTCAAATAACATATTTTTGCAATTTTCTGCAAGATAGTCTTTCTTGGTAATACTTATGAAAATGCAATATTTTTTAAATGTCCCCTTTTTATGTGCATATAAGAAAGAATATCGTATGATATTTTTATTTAACCGTTTCTTTATGTGATGGCGCCAAAATTTAGTTAGAAAAAAAAATCAGATCCCCCAAAAGTTTATCATTTTTTAAGATTTTTACCTAATAATTTATGTAGAAATTATTTTTCAGAGTTAAAATTAATCACTATTTGACTTCTTCGATTGATATTGACTTTTTGTTGCGCTGCGGTCAGACTGACCAAGTGGATTTAACCGCTTTTAGTATTCAGTACATTTAAAATTTTTACACACATTTAGTATTTAGTAAATTACTTTTTTCTGTCAGAAAAAGTTTAAGATTAATTTGTTTTTATCATGATACTGAGAAGCGATAATTTTTAATTCTACAATTTTAAAATGTTAAACAGATTAGAATTCTAATTAAGCTAGTGAAAATTTTATCAGAAATACCACCGGAAAACATTTTATTACCTTTTTTATTGTATTTTTAAATCGATAGCGATGTGTTAATGATTTCCACAGTGAATTTTGAGACTCAACATCACTTTAAAAGTTTGTTTTACTTTTCGTTCAAAAAAAAAATGTAGAAAAAGTATTTTTCAGTAAGCTACAAAATTTTATACTTTTAAGTCCTAGCCATGAATTTCTAATGTACTTAATAATATTTGAGGATATCAAAACATTTGCATTCAAAATAATAAAAGTTTTTATCTCTATATATATTTCTCTTATGTAGCGACAGAAAAGGAATTTCTTAATTGCAATTTGGCAACAGCTCGCAAGTTTGGTTTGTTTACAACGTCGGAAATATCAAGACAACGGATTTTGTTTTTCGAGAGACAACGATTTTTTTTGAGTTAAATACTTTGAACAAAATAAATTCAAGTATTGCAGTTTCGATTAGGCAAGTGAATGAATGCCTCCTTTATATGTCCTTTTTAGTTAAAAGATTGAGGAATGGGCTTTTTCATCTCTCCATTACTCACATTTTCTGACTACCCAGAGAAAAATGTTGTACCGTTCTTCACTAACAAAGTTGTAACTCCAGTGAGTCCGTATACATGTGGTGAAGCTTTCTGAGCAACATTTCGTTTAAAAGAGTTCATGCCTAAGATTTTTGTGGAAAAAGCAAAAATTTAAAAAAAACCTATCTTATCAATTTTAAAAAAGTTAAAAGTAAATAATTATCGTGGGTTAATTATCGTGGGTTATAATTTTCAAGCTATTTTTCACTTTAAATTGTCCTTTTTTAACTAAAAGGTTGTGAAATGGGTTATATCGTCAGTCAACAACTCAAATTTTCTGAAGTTTAACGCATAAATAACTGCCCAGAGAGAAAAGTTATATCTTTCCTGGATAATTAATAATTGGAGTGAGTGTGAATGCATGTGGGGAAGCCTTTATCGGCATCATTTCATTCAAAATAGGGCATGTTTAAAATTTTGGTGGAATGAAATTAGGGCAATTAAACGACTGATTCTCTGCTACCAGAAAATTTTAATTTTAGAAATTGATGAAAAATTTATTTTAGGAGTGCAAATGCAACTTCAGATAATTTAAATTTACTTTCAGTATTTAATGTATTTACAATTTCATATTATATTACTATCAGAAATGCATTACTGTATGGCGAGGAAGAGAAGTGAGCTGGGATCACAGTGATTAGTGATCCCAAAAGAATCACAACGTGATTCTTGGGGGTTGGGGAACGGTGCGAGCAGGGGGTGTAACCCCTAGTTCTAATTTAAATTACATTGGTTGTCCCTAAATATCTGCCAGAGGCTCTCGTATTTCCCAGCAACATTATCTATGGACCTGACAACGACGTACGTTTGTATTTCAACACATAAGCTAAAGATTCAGAAGTCTGCGAGGTTGTTCCCCCCAAAAGAAATCTGAAAACATAGAGAAATTTTATCATAGATTCCATCAATACTGATCGCTCTCGAAATAGCGGTTGCCTAGAAGGATTTAGGAAACCGTATTAACCAAATTGAAAAGAAACAAAATACTCTGTATTCTTTATAATGAAATATATATTTAAAATTTAAGTTGTATAACTTTACTGAGGTTTCTCTGTAGATTAAAGGCATGCAGAAACACTCATTACACCCTCACCGATGATGCTTCTGCTCATAGCTTTTTATGCACTGTCAACTGCAGTTGTCATTTATTGTAGAACTATTAAACAAAGACAGAGTCTGCTATTTTCTATTTTCCCCCTCAATTCCTTGCGGAGAATGTTTGAATTCTTTTACTTGGTCTCTCAGTCTTACGAAAGATAAGAACAAATCTATTCATTGTGAAGACAGTAATAAAAACACCTCAATTTGGATTACAGTTTTTGCCAAAAAGAAATAATTCATTCCTTAAAATAATCGTATACGAACTCATAACATTTGAATCATTCAATGAAGAATTTAACTTCGTCTAGTATTATTTTTTGTGAATTATTCCAAAAAATGATTAAGAAATTTCAAATATTTTACATTCATTGTTTTTAAGTTAAACATCAATCAGGAATAATAAAGTAAACTGGATTACAAATTCAAAATAACAAGTCTAAATGCATATTTTGAAGCTCAACGTTCACTAGGGTATGAAATTAAAATATTAGCTTCTTAAACAGTTTCAGTAAAGAAAATAATACAAATCTTCCAGAGTAGATCATCACGGGCAAAATTTAGAGCCACAACTCTTCTAAAATTCTAAATGTTTATATAATGTTTAATACCATAGAATGAAGTCAGATATTTCCAGATGGGGTC
>BGPR01018792.1:14581-30020 GCA_013235015.1 Araneus ventricosus | reverse complement strand
AACCAAGAATTTTGTAAACTTATTCTCTGATTATATGATCTAGAGATATGACTGCATAAGCCTATTCGAACTTGGAAAATAGTACACCTTTTTGCTTGAAATAATTTACTTCAAACACATAATTTCCGTTTCGGAGCAAAACTGGTAAAATAACGAACCCTGTGACCACATACTCTAACATTTTCTATAGTCTTATTTAAGTACAAACATAACTTTTACTGTTAATATTTTTTTCTACTTTAAAACATGCGAAAATACAACATTCTGAAATGGTGACCACAAGTCTCTAAATACTTGAAAATATTCTCTAATCTTGTTTAAGTCAAAACATGCCATATACTAACTTTCGACCTGATCCAGATCCGAAGTTGATTGCCCAACCCAGCCCATGCAGATTTCAACCATTTGAAAATTCATGCTTTCGAAATAATTAACTCAAACACATAATTCCAGTTTCTGTATAAGATAAAATAACGGTCCCTGGGGCTTGTGACCATGTATTCTAAAATCTTCTATACTCATATTTCAGAATAAATGTAACCTTTAGTCTTAATCACTTTTTTCCTACTCGAAAACGTGTGGAAATACAACATTCCGGAGTTGTGACCACACACTTGAACATCTTCTCAAATCTTGTTTAAGTCAAAACATTCCACACTTTAACTTTCGACCTGATCCAGATCCGAAGCAATGAAAGTTGATAGCCCAACCCAGCCCATGCAGAACTCGAATCTATAGCTACCGATTTTCTTTTCTTTCAACCATTTAATTCCCAGGACAATGTTGTAAATAATTTTTCAGGCGACAGTGTGTTGGCGCTTGGTTAACCGAGCCTATACAATGGTATTTCCGTTCCATCTACGACAGGAAGAAAAGCATCTTTTCTGTGTGTTCCTCCATCAAATCTGATTAAGCCGATGACAGTCCCACACCCGGAAAGATGACTGCAAGTCATTTCCGCCAGCCATTGTCTCCAAGGTAAAGGAAGTCGTCCAGGGAACAATATCGTTTGCGCATTTTTAATTTTGGAAATAAAAAAGATCATATTACACATTGTGCAAGCTTTAATGCCTTAAGTATTTTTTCCATCAGAGTTCTGGTTAGACAATAACAGCAATAGTGTCAATTTCTATAATTGCAAAAAAAACCTCGACATCTACGTATCTGATGCACAGATGTGTTATGAATATAAAATTAACGTTCATTTTTAAGAAAACTTTATAGTTCTTTCTCTGTAATTATGTTAATATTCATAGCAATATTCTTTTGCTGTGAAGCATTATTAATTTTGTCAATTGTAAGATTTCTTATTCGTATGTTATTTTATCAATTACAATGTAAAATTTCATGAAAAGATTTCTTTAAATTAAAAATAAACTTTCACCAATCTCATCATATGTAATTATGCCTAATCTGTAACAAAAATAATTTCTTACGACACATTATGGGTGACAACTTTATTTGGAAGTGTACGAGAAATTCAAAGAAATAAACTTCAGCAATTCGAATGTTTTTTTAAATCGAATTTGTCGATTATTCGAATTTTCTTCGGTGGTTAAATTTCCTACTAACATAATGTTGAGATACGTTTATTTCGATTTTTTTTTTTTTTTGAGGGAGGTTAATTCGAAATCAAAACTAAAGATTGTAAAAATTGTTATTACTGAATTAGTTAAATAGATGTGATAAATTAGATTTGTTCACGTTGTAAATATAATTATTTTTTCCCCCTACTTAAATTCTCAGATAAAAGACTTTAAAAGTCTAGATTCAACCGGTTTTAAAACATTTCAGGGGAACCCCCTTCTCCAGCAGCATTTAACAGTGGGGCAAGTCGGGGGAGGGCAAGGGTGCAATCTCCCCTACTTTTTGCTGTTAGCTGCTTAAAACTAAGAGTTATTAAAAAGCAATAGTGTCTGGGAAAGTTAGATAATTTTATAGCTAAATTTTTAAATTTTGTTTTCTACTCCAATACTTCGTGTACTTTTAGATGTCTATAAATTTTTTGCCCACTACTTTTTCATCCCAATAGTCGTCATTAGTATTTAAGGCGCATGCGTGCCACCATCTTCCCTTTTCTGTTTTGGATGCTGCGCTGAGAGCACGTCTCGTTGATCGCTGGATATGGCTTGATTCTACAATTCTAAAATTAAGCTTCAAAGTGAAGATAAGCTTGTAAGTGAGAAGAGGTCACTAGGATGTATAACGAGTTATCGTGTTCATAGACAGACATAATTCTAAAATTGTGTTTTTCGGACTCGAGGAGATCTAAAACGTGGAGATTCGTCAAAATCTCGAGTTCGATTTTTTGACGATTACAATGCTTTCTCTTTGTATATTTTGTATACAAGAAAGCCAAAATAAAGAAAATGGCTACAATAAAAATATGACGTTTTTCCGTAAAATCTATATGCATCCTTGTGACCTCAAATCGCATGCGAATAATTTTTAAGTCCCATTATTTACACGAGCGCTTAAATGTTATATATTATACTAGCAGTACGCGCACAGCATTGCCCGTGGAATCAAGAATTCAACAAAATGGAAAAAAAACGCCCGCAATGACATGAAAAAGTTTTGAAAACAAAACAAAAGATATACACATTATTGATTTCCCCGCTTATTTTTCTTCGCGATAATGACATTTCAACTGTAGAAAAACAGTACAGAATATATTAATCCGAAACAATATTAAAAAATTGCAACGTGAAAATGATTATTATACTGCAAGTGAAATATACGAGACTTAAACACGTTAAGACACTGCCGAACTCACGGCGTTGCCCATGGAATTAGAACATTCAACAAAATGAAATTCAACAAAATGAAAAAAAAAAAACGCGCACAATGACATGAAAAAGTTTTGAAAACAAAATCAAAACAAAAGATACACATTATTGATTTTCCTGCTTTTTTTGCGCTACAGTACAGAGTACGTTAATCCAAAACAATATTACAAAATTGGGGCGTGAAAAAGATTATTATACAGCAAGCATAGTACTAAATCGAATCCGAAAATAATAATCGAAGTAGTAGTTCATTCAGTTGAAGGTCATGACGTATCCTGCGCTCTGCACCGACAGCCAATCAAAATTGTCAGCTGCGTTCCGAAGAAGTGCCCCGCGAGGAAACTCGTTAGAGTAAAAATATCTTTCAACTGACCAGGGAAAAATTAATTTAAAAAAACCTGGAAAAGCTATTTTAACCATTATTGTTTTAAATCCTACAGAACCGTTGCAGTTATAAGCTGAAAAAAATTGAAAATAATAGTGTCATTAGAACGTTGGATGCAGCAAATTTAAAAACAAAAATAAAATTTAAATGACAAAACTCACCATTTTTAAAAAATTTCTCAAAATTCAATAAATTACGTTAGACGTTTAAAACAAACTTCATTAGAACGAAAATTGTTCGTTCTATCCGATGGTTCATGGATTGTTTTTCAACGATCATTAGGAAAAATACTACGACCCAAAACAATACAAAACATTAAATAAAAAATTTTCTTTATTAAATTTTCAAATTCCGGCTTCGAGATGCATTCAGTCACCATTAAGACTACCTGTGTACCAAATTTCAAGGCTGTAAGTACAATAGATTCGTCTGGACATCTCACGCACGCACACACAAACATTGCCTTTTATAAGTACAGGTTCCGTTAAAATAGCAATAAAAGAATTCTCTCTTGTTAAAAAAAAAATTGAACACGTCGTATGTGATTTGTATTATTTATTTTCATGTTTTACTGTACAACTGTTGCATTTAAAGCTCTGTGTATAATTCCTTCATTAAAATTAAAAATAATTTCTTATTAAAATTAATTTCTTATTTATTAAAATTATTATTTTTAAAATCATTAAAAATTCTTTGATTATTAATATTATTATTATGTATTTATGAAATTTACTTACTGTTAATTTATTAATTACGCATTATTTATTAAAATTGTTAAATATCGAAAATAAATCTTTGCTACATTTTTAGTTTAAAAACTGTCATTTTCTCTCTGTACTCATTTTTAGACAACAAGATAATCGTCATATGTGATTTGTATTATTTATTTTCATGTTTCACTGTACAACTGTTGCAATTAAAGCTCTGTGTATAATTTCCTCATTAAAATTAATTATTAAAGCTATTATTTTTAAAATCACTAAAAACTCTCAGATTATAACAATTATTTAGTTATGAAAATTACTTACGGTTCATCTATTAAATACGTATTATTTATTAAAGCTGTTAAATATGGAAAATAAATCATTGCTACCATTTTTAGCTTAAAAACTGTCTTTTTCTCTTGTAGTGCTCACTTTTTAGACCCAATTTTTTCTTAATTTAAATTTGTCGATAAATCGAATTTTTATCGCGGTCCCATCAGCTTCGAATCACCCAATTTCTGCTGTAGTAAGCACGAATTAAAAGTGGGGTAAGAATAAACAAAAGTTCAACAGCTGACCAACCGTGTATCATAATGTCATTGACTTGAATAATGCTAAAAAGTGACTGTTTTGTTCTCAGAAACTGTTCCACACATTAGGGAAGCTCTATTAAGTCCTTAATCAGTAAAGTTAATGGGTATGAATCCAAGTAAAAATTTGTTATTGAACTTAGGAAAGTGAATTCACATCGCACCATTATCACAATAAAATCAGTAGAAGGATAGTTGCCATCCATATGGTAATAGTTTGGTATAAGATACTGTAAATACCCATTAAGGTCTTATCGAACCAATGGCACAATGGATTTGCTGACTTAATTTCGTTCTCCAATTTTAGTTATGCTATTTAACTCTCTTCTTGTGGGTTTGTGGTCTCTTTTTAACTTCTTCGATATGAAATAATGATCATAGTCCGTTATAGATCATGAAATATCATAGAATGCTCTTAAGGACAAATCTGCAAATCGTGAAAAAGAATAGATGTGTAAACATGGTTTAAATTTTTTTTTTGAATACGCATTTTTAAAATACCCAAAAGTAGATTATAGGTACTATCTCTACAACTATTTGAAAAGCTACAATATTAAGTGAGAAAAAAATTAAGTTTTTGTTTTTTTGCGTGAAGAAGAATGGTGCTACTTAGGAAACAAAGAAAAGTAATGTCATAGTTTCATCGTCCAAGTCCGAGATGTCCTTAACTCCAATTGTTTTATAGCTCATTACACCCTAAAATTGTTAAGTTTGTCTAAAACCCATCTTAATTAATTTCTACAAAATGTCATATTAAATTAATTAAATGCAATTGTATCTACTTGGGGGTCGATGTCTCACTAAATAGCAAATCTATAATAAGAATTATTTTCACACTTTTGCGTTCCTCATTTTCATTTTTTTTTATATTTTAATTATGTTAACGTGCCATTTTGAAGCTAAAGGAGAGGTCACTCTGGGACTGATCTCTTAATTTGTAATGATAATTAGATGACGAGGACGAGAACTGAAAAGTCACCTGATTTCTTAAACTTTAACACTACAGAAACATGCGAATGTTTTCCCCACAACGGTAGATTTAGTAAACACAGGCCCATATACACACAATGAAACCAAATTTCGAACTATATAATATATCCTTCTATCCTGAAACTGCGACCTCACTGTCAGGCCAATGCGGTAGAGTCGTCTCCATTAAATCTGATACTAATGGCATAAAAGCACAGTAATACAATCGCAGGGAAAGTGAATACACTAAGGCTCTTCCGACACTAGTGGCATAAAAACACGAAGAAGACAACTGAGATACCTGACTCTCTAAACTTACCATACTGACATGAGGATGTTTACCCCACGTTGGTAGATTTTGCGAACACCAGGCCCAGTTATACGATGGGACCAAAAGTCTGGAACTATCTATCCTCCCATCCGGAAACCGCGACCTCACTATCAGGCCAATGCGGTCTCCATTGAATCTGATACTAATGGCATAAAAGCACAGTAATTCAGTCATAGTGAAAGTGAATAATTAATTAAAAGTGAACATGGATAATTACGAATCAATTAATTCGTAATTATCATTCACTATCTGTGTTATTATGTTGGAGTAAACAGGATCCAACTCAATGTTTAAATTTCATAAGCTTCGCCTAAAAGGAATTGAAAAAAATCTTACAAAATAATAGGAAATAGATTTTTAAAAAATTCAATTCCAATGAAAGCATCTTAAAAATCTCAGTTTACTTTTGATTTGATTCGTTACTGATTTCATAGATACATTTCTTCCTCTAAGTTAAGCAGCAAAACGAGTCTCTAACAATAAAAGTATTTTTTAAAATTGTTTATGATCTCATGATGATGCAGTCTTATTTATTGATTCTGAATTATCTTTCATTATTCTAATTATTATGCTGGAGAAAGCAGATTTAAAGCGGTTTAATGTTTAAACATTTACCATTAGGTTCGCCTGAAAACATTGAAAAATCATTATAAAATCATTGTGAGCAGATCAAAAAAAATTCTCTTTGAATAAAAATAGTTTTAAGAATCTCAGTTTGCTTTTGATTCCAAAACGATTTCATGGAATCCTTTCTTCCTCTGACTTCAGCAGCAAAATGATTATTTTACATTAAATGCGAAAACATTTAATTTTTATAATCACATTAGTGTTTTTTCAACAAGATTGATACTCCTATAGATGATCATTTCCAAAATATTTTTAAGATGTGTTAAAACTGTAATCACATTTTCAAGAAGGAAAATTAATGACTCGCAAAATAAACTGCAGCATTCAATGACAAAAGAAAATGAGAGAAAAGGCAGTGTTTGACTATTTATAATGTTGTAATGATCACAAAGAAAATGAGTCTTTTTTCAGCGAATGTGTATAATTCTAATGAGATAATAAATCTTCCTTGTCTGTGGGAAGCAGGTCACACTTCGTAGTTTGTGTGTTTTATACTGTTAGTGTTTGTAAGCTCATCATGACGAATTTCTTTCAATAACTTCTGTTTTGAGTTGAATGCTACAAATCAATTACAAGGATATTCAAACAAATTAGCATATATTTGATAATTATTCATTCTACCGCTTTTTTCAATGAATGTGTATTATTTCGAACAAGGGAATGAATCATCCTTGTTTGATGGACGCTTGTCGCACTTTTGTAAATGATTAATTACAAACATTTTAAAGTTTGTATATTAAAGATTCCATTTGCCGGGCTCATCATGGCGAATTTCAACAAATGACGTTGCTTTCTATGTAAATTCTACAAAATGCTTACACTAACATTCAAATAAAACAGACGAATTAACGTTCTTCCGTTTCATGGACATTTTTCTGCCAGTTTATTTCAGAGATTGATTTGATTTTTACTCTTTATTAATTAGACACATTTATGCAATTAGGAACCGATTACCAATTATATATATTTTTGATTCACCATCGAAAGCTGCACCTAAATGTGCTTAATTTGCTTTCCGAACCCATTTCAACTGCACTTAGTTGCACATTTGACCACATATAGTTCAATAAAAAATTTTTGGAAAATGTGGAATTATAATTTATTCTATATTTTTTCACGAAATCAGGTATATCTAAAAATGGTGTTTTAGAGTTTGGTAACCAAGTCCAATCAACTAATTAATTTCAATGTTTAATTTGATTTGGTTGTTCTGAAGCTATAAACCTCAGAGCTATTTATGGTGGACATCGCAATTTTGACCTCAGATGGAGACAGCGACAACTGGAGCTACAATTCATTCTTCAAGCTGCCACACCACACCGACATAAGGACGATGGATCCCAAGCGACAGATTAAACGTGCAATAGCCATTTATACGTTCAACCTAGTTCCTTCGGTGGGGTGGTGCATTGACTAAATCCCAGATTGCCAAATTACACTCTATTCAAAGAATGTTTTTATTGAAATTGTCTCGAGCATATAAAACTACTCCAACAAATTCTTTAAATGTACTTTTAGGTATTCCCCCACTTCATTTGATTACCAAATCACTATTTATTAGGTTAAACATTTAGAAACTTAGATCGGATAATTTTGGGGATCTGATCGATCCTATTTCCCTAGATTTTTATAGAGATAGAAATTCTATTTCTTCGACTAGAAAAATCATAATTTGTGAAGCTTTACTGATTATGATTATGAGGTGTACACCGACGGGTCCAGGATTGGTGACAATGCTGGATTCTCGGTGTGCTTTTTTGAAAGAAATTCACTATTACCTGTTTTTTGCTATAAAATTAATTCTTTTAACTCTGTTTTCCAGGCTGAGCTGGCGGCAATTAATTTTGCTGCTGGTTGGGCCTTAGAAAGAAATGTTAAGATCAAAGTGTTTTCTGATAGCAAGTTCTCTATTGAAGCGATTAGAAGCCCCAAAGTCAAATCTAATTTTGTATTAACACAGTTAAGGATAATCTGTACAATGCTAATGATCTAGTCAGCCTTGTCTGGGTGAAAGCTCATGCTGGTACCCGGGGAATGATCTGGCTGATCACTTTGCAAAAATTGCTTCTTCTTGTGGGTCCGATATGTCTATACTTGCTCCTTATTCTTATGGAAAAAAAGTTTGCAAGGAATTCCTTATAAACGAGTGGAACTCATACTGGAAAAATTCCACCACTGGCAAACATACAAAAGAAATTCTTCCGTTAGCAAATCTGGACTTATTGATTAGCAACAAATATGTCATTTATCTGCTTACACCAATCATGGACCTTTTCCAGCATATCTGTGCAGGTTCAAGATTTTGAACAATCCTGATTGTTTGTGTGGTGAGCATGGAGATGTTGACCATTACTTGACTTCATGTATGTATACCAAGGACTATCATTTACTACTACCGACAGGTGCTGCTCGGACGCACTGGACTAGAAAACTTTGTAAAAACTATTTATTTTTAAACAGGTTGAAGTCAATTTTTGAAAATTTCTAGGAAAATTTGTGATGATTTGAAGCGTTTGTGATCTGATCTTGTATTTAACTTCTGTTTATTAATTTACTGCACTCAAAGTATATATATATATATATATATATATATATATATATTATTGTTATGTAAGTAATCCTTTGATTGAGTTTCTGTTTTTTATTATTATTATTATTATCATTTTGTTTCTCGTGTTTTACAACGTTGGTTTTGTTTTGTAGCATCGTTGGTGCTTTTCTGTTGTATGTGTTTTTATTTGTATTTGTGTATGTTTTTGTCTGTGTTTCTGTTTGTATTTGTGTTTTTTTCTATTTGCACGTAGCTCTGTAATCCATACCTTCCAAATATTGCAACTTTTTTCTTTCATGACTGGTCTGACTCCTCCCCGTCGATCCTTGCTGACTCTAAGCCCTTTGGGTGAGTCGGTCGGCGTGGGTTATGTATGTATGTTTCTACTTTTGCTGGAACAAATCCTACAGAAAAAGTCAACGGTTTTAACAAAAATCAAAAGAAGATCACTGAAGTGTATTACCCATAAGCAATTCAGGAATACAATCGCCATATGGGAGAAATTGATCTATTGGAAAGCTTAATGGTCCGCTAAGAAATTAATCTTAGTCGCAAACGGCAGGCATCTTCAAATCTTTTATCATTTACTGGACTTGACACCAGTAAATTCATGGCTTAAGAGTCTTGGCTGCTAATAGTCTTTGCTCAGAGATACTTTCTCAATCAAAGGTCAGAGAATAAGTTGCAAGATCTTTATGAATGGTGGGAAGCAAATATACTGCTGAGCTTGGAAGGCCTTCATCAATGATTGAAGGAGAAATTCAGGCAAAAAATCACTGAGGTCCAACGCAATACACACCACCTAAAGATATTCGATTGGATCCAAAGTTACATATGCCACTATATGCAGAGAGAAAGATGAGACACAAATTGCCAAATTGCAAAGGATACACCGTAACAAATTATGCAAAATGTGGTGTTGGACTAAGCTTTAATAAAAACGATAACGGTTTCAAAGATTTCCACACAATTTTTTAACAAAGTAATATGTACCAATAATTGTCATTATCGTAAGCTATTTTTTGCATTCCATATTGAGTTTTGTAATCTTTTGCAATAAATTTTTTATATTTATATTACAAATTAATTATTTTTAAAAGTACTTTGTGGGAATTCATTTTTAAATTAATCTTAAAATCATCTTTGTTTCATACCATAGAATTTTATCAAGGGAATGTTTTTCAACTAACGCCCGAATAGCAGCAAACTGTTTTTTAGCCTTAAACCATACTTAAAACAAAATAGGATTTTTAAAAAATATGTTTCCCATGCTTCACTCAAGAAATAAAAGCCAAATACAGTTCTTAAATCATTTTTTTAAATTGAGCCGTTAAGGGTTAAATTATTTAAATCTCAGAAATAACATATCAGAAACTCGTATGAGAGACCTACCTCAATTAGAATAATCACAGAAGCTGAAGCAATACTACTATCCTTATAATTAATTTTTTTTCCTTCTCCGCGCCGTTTCTGGAATCCAAAAATTCCGTTCAAACCTAAAGTTAGCTGAAGGGAACGGACCTAAGGAAAAAAAGAAAGATCACTATGCGGTGTTTTTCGGTAATTCACACAAACACTAAAAATAAGAGAATAATTTAGTTTAGCTATATTAACGTCCCATTTTGAAACAACACGATTGTTATTTTTGGACGGACCTGGTAATTTGGAATCACGGTCAGATGAAGAAGACGACACCTGAGCTGGCACCCCTTTCCAAACTTCCGCACCACAGCAGCGGGAGGAACTTTGCCCCCCTCTACGTATGATTTAACGGTGCAACAGGCCCACATACACGGCGGATCATCAATGGAATCAGGTTTTGAGCATGGAATCCTCTGGTCCCGAAGCCCAGACCTTGTCACTAGACCACCGCGTATCCAAGAGAATGGTACTCCGGATTATGGCAAGAAAAACTAAAATAAGAAAGAGGTTCTGTTGTCACCGTAGCAATGATGGAGAGAGAAAAAGGAGTACCAAAGACTGCTATATTCTCATCAAATGGTTCAAACAACGAAGAGAAAAATAATAGAGGGGTTTAACTGCTGGGCGAGGGTGTCAGACAACATGGGAGTTGACGAACAAACATCAACGAAAGACACTGCTGCTAAAAAGTGTTTAATTTAGTTTAAAGTATTATAAGTACTTAGACTTGAAAATATTTTTTATCCCGAGTACCGCCGCGTATAACAGCTGGTTATAACATAAAATTCTGCCTGAAAATTTGAAAATTGTAAGATGTTTATGAGTCCTGTCAAATACTTGATTCATACCAATTCAAAACTTAGGACGTTAGAATAAATTTAAAATGAAATTATTGGTATAATAATAAAGAATATCGAAATATTCAGTTTTTAATTTTGTATATTTAAAATTTTGAAATTAGGTTTTTTTTATTCAAAAAATCGTGAATTTTTATTTGAAAACTAAAAGTATATATCGGGACAGAAAGCACGAAAAGAACATTTTTAATTCCCAGAGGAAGTATAACCAGTCCAAATAAGACTCAAACGGCAATACTAGCAGTTATAATAAAGTAAGATAAATATTAAAACAATTTATTCAAACGAAAATATGTCAATGAATGCTGTTTTACAATGAAACAAGTAAATAAGAAATTAAATTTTTAATTTCCTATAATTTTTGTTTTAAATTAATTAATCACAAATGTTTAACTACTTAGCTATGCATCTCCCAATCCCCAACTTCCACTTTCCCAATCTTTGCTTTTTCACTATGAGAAACAAAAAGGTGAGGGGTTTGTGAATGTGACTTCGAGTGATTTGGAAGTGAAATTCACATTGAAAACTACAACTACCAGATTGACCTACGAAAAAATGATCCAATTACCTTACTATCATATGCCAGGCTTGCTCTTATTATAAACAAGAAAGTTTTTGCGTCCAAGAGGAGAAATGAAATTGTTTTTCTATGCAAAAAGACCCTTTCGGTTGCAAAACACAAGTTTTGTTATAACACAACAAATTAAATGGCAGCATTGTTAGAAACAATTGTACAGTTCATTTAATATTTATTTGGTGATAGAATGGACGCATTGTTTGAAAAAGTAAACAAAGCATACAAAAATCAATTTACAGTCTGTTACTTACTATGACTACAGATTGAAGTACCAAGTAATTTAAAAATTAAATAGCTTTTGAGATATACAAGAAAAACTAAAAAAAGGGGATAAAATCCAAGATGGCGGCAAACTTTGAGACCCATTATCTCAGAAACTATTAACGCTAGAAGAAAAATAAAAACATGTTTTTACGTTTTTTAATTTGTTGATTACACGTAATTTAAAATTAAATATTTTTTAGAACTTAAAAACACTGAAAAAGGAGCATAAAATCCGTAATCGTGGCAAATTTTGAGACTCATTATCTCGTAAAATGTTATAACTAGAAGAAAATTAGAAGCATTTATTTGTTGGGAATTCAAGCTCTTTGATTTATTTGATGTACTACGTGTAATTTGAAAGTTAAATAGTTATCGATATATTAAAAAAAACTAAGAGGGAAGGATGAAGACCAAAATGGAGGCGCTAGCGCCTCCCCCAGGACCGAGAATTTTTAGTATTTTCAACACCCCGTGGCATCGCTTCTTTCATCAGGGGTGTGTCGTAGAGTAAAAAGAAAAGTATGTTCAATACGAACCCCTCGAGAACATGTGTACCAATTTTCAAAACTATACGATTTATTATTTTTTTTCAAACCCTTCGTTGACTGTACTATCAACTAAGATTTTTTTACAAATTCATACACTTTAAGACCCATTATCTCGGAAGCTATTAAAGGTAGACGAAGAAAAAATGTGCATTTGTAGGTAATTAAACGCTCTTTAATTTGTTAAATTACGTGTAATTTGAAAATTGGATACTTTTCGAGATATTCCAAAAAAACTGAAAAAGGGGAGATGAAAACCATGATGGCGGTGTTTTTCACCCCCATTTTGGGCTTTCGTTGACTGAGCTATATCCATTTTCAAGCTGCATTTTTTATTTCTGCTTGCCAGTCAGATATTAATCTCATATTCCGATGCAGAAAGCAAATTTACTTAATTCTATCATAATTACTCCTTGGATTTAGTCTTTGATTAAATTGTTCTTGTTGGAGACGTTTCTTAATATTACCTGTGGGCATATTCTGTTTTTAGCAGCTAGCCGCCTTCGGCGACTAGATTGTTTTCCGGGAATATAATTTCAACTGAATCTGTTATGCATAAATTGATATTAATTGTGCCCTTAACAAAGTGATTTTAAACTTCATTTGCGATAGACATTTAACCAGCGTTATTTTCGTTGCTTTGTACTTGTTCTGTTCCTTATCTACATGAGCGTTCCTTAAAATTTAGCAATGGAAGAGAAAGTCGCAATTAAATATTTGTTTAAACAATGAAAACGGTTTGAATTTCCTTGCAACAAAAAAAAGCAATATTGCAAAAAAAACAACCACAGAGCTTTCCGTAAGAGGATTTTCCTCCGATTTCCCTTTGACGAATCATTACACCTAATAAGTATTCACATTTTGTTTTTTCTAAATATTTTTTAAGTTTATAATTTTAATTAGCAATCCCGGGCAAATTCTGTAGAGTATATACGGTATATTGTTTAAAAGTTTAAAATAAATGTTCTTTTTTGAAAATGTTTCGCATTTTCTTTCAAACCATGCTATTATAAGGTAATAAAAAAAATAGATTTGAATTCATATTTACGTTTGTGGAGGAAAGTTAGTGACAATATTTGTAGAAAAAAACGAAGGTGGGCATATGAAAAAATATGGATCCCAAACAAAGCCGGGGTATCAGCTAGTATTCATGTTTTTTATATCTTGTTACTATTTAGTGCAATAAAAATTTCGTTTTTCATGACAGTGTCACATTTTTCGCGTGTGAAAGTGCTCTTGGACATTGATTTTCATATGCTTATTCTAGAACTTTGTCAATGATTCATCCTCATGCTTATTCTGCAGAACCTGTGAAAAAACAAAATTTCTTGGAAGAATAATATTAATTTGCGTTATTATGGTTCGAATCCTCTAAAAGTCAAGTACAATAAGCAATCTCTCTGTAACTACTGTTCAATTCAATAAGCTGTTCATGCGGAGAACCTAGATGCTCCAGAGTCACTTTGACCAACAGAATCTGTCGCACCCTTCCTTTTCATTACATTTATCAAGCTTCCTCTACTCACAGACATGTCTAGTTAATTTAAATCGATTGATATTGGTCACAACACACTACGGGGGCCAAGGTGACCCATTGGTAAGGTCTCGGATTCGATACTGGACGGGGCGTGACTGGTGATGACCTTTAGGATTTTGGCCTCAGCACACGAGCTGTTGCAGCGGCCGTCACTCAGATGCGTCGAATGATTTCGGGTAGGTAAGGGTGGTCTAGATATGAATAATCCTTTCAAATGAAATAACGTAAAATACAGGAAATCGATATCAAATTTTTAAAAAGTCGCGTGGATTTAAAAGGAAGCTTTTCAAGACTATTTTGTTGTCAATAAGAGATTTAGGCACCACTGACGATCAGGGTCGTCTTACCAAATTTGAGAGCCCTGAGTTAGAGTTATCTGGCTCTCCAACAGAACCGTAACTAGGAACTTATGGCCAGTTATTATATGCCAATGGCCCAAAGAAAATACCTATCTAATAAATAACTGAAGAGTAAAAGAAATCACCTATTCTTTGATTAATTCCTCACAATTAAGAAAATCAGAACCTTTTTACGTTTGAAATTGTAATGAAGTAAACTTTTTGGTTCAAAATTAAAATTAAATCAGTAAAAGTAAATTTTTCGGTGCCCTTATTGACAAACGGTGCTAATGGGCCCAAGGGATAAGAAGGGCGTGTTTTCGATGTTGGTCGGTAGCAGCTTTTGCACACAATGCCTAGCCTCTTGGAAATCTTTAGAAGTAGCCAGAATAGCTTAAACATGCCTTCTTAATCAGATTAAACATCTTAGAACCCACAAATCGGAGGTGACTGCAATAAGAGGAATTTGTAGCAACTCCGTAAAAGCTACATGAAAAAATTAAGGAACATGAGAATATAATTTCAGAATATATTTTCTTTATAGACGGTGTAGCTAAACGAATGATCATAACTTTAAAGGATTATAGAACTCTCTCGTCAAAAGAACTAACTTTAACAACAGAATGTGGGATTGGAAAGTAAGCGGGGAGCTGCAAGAGGGCTTTTTCTCTGTATTATCCACAACCACTTAATTGGCTCCTATCTTCTACTAGACTGTCTAGACTAACAAAAATATCTCATCTTACTTCAGCAGTTGCTGTCTGTTTACCACAGATTGGATTTTCTCTAGAAATAACTAAAAGCGTTGTTTAAGAACCTCCCTTCGAATCACCACAGGAGTTTATCTTCCGAATTAGATTTACCACGGAGTAGATTTTCTCTAGGGATAGCTACAAAGCGTCGTTTACGAAACTACCTTCGAGTCACCAGAGGAGCTAATCGTCCGAATTAGA
>BGPR01018792.1:0-14571 GCA_013235015.1 Araneus ventricosus | reverse complement strand
AGAGGAGCTAATCGTCCGAATTAGAATTACCACGGAGTGGATTTTCTCTAGGGATAGCTAAAAAGCGTCGTTTACGAAACTACCTTCGAGTCACCAGAGGAGATTAGAGGCGCAGCTGCAGACGTTCGTGAAATGCTAGGAATTTTCCAACTGCACTCCATTCACTCCGTCGCTGATGTATTGCAGCTAGCGCTCACTCATTTGAGCATTTTTTGTAAAGTTTTCGATAATAAAGATTCTTTTTCCTTTATTACTCGTCTTTACTTTTCGCCTTTTTCAAATCGCAGGCGCCCTCTCTCAACTCTCCACTTACTTTGCGAATCCACATTGAATTGTAAAAGTTGTTTGTTTTGGCGCGTTATATCATCCCTTAAAGTTAAATCCATCAGTTTAGTAACGACGACAGTCGAATCAGATCTTAGAGATGAATTCAAATCAGAATATTTTTTATGGCTAAAATCTTTTTATGTACGTATGTGTTTTTTGATAAAATACATTATAAGTATTGAAATTGCAGTTCCTTTTCTATTCGAATAGTATTTCAGGCGTATAGTTTCGCTTCAGGTTTAAGACTTCGTTTCATATCAAACTGTTCAGCATTTGAAACACAAGAAAATTTATGTATTGAATAATTTCAAATATGTCTTCAAATAATTTTTTGAAATAAGACATGAATTAAGCAATTAATTGAAGAGAATTTTAATACTCTATTGGAATGATTAAATTTCGAGGTTTGTAATAGTGGTAACTATATAATTACAGCTGATACAAGGTATGTATTAACCTGGAATCTTTATAATCCTTCGATGTAATTACCAGCTTTGTATATATAAGACATGTTTCCAGCACTGTGGAAGTCGTAGAATATTTGAAGCAGTACCACTTCTGCTGACGGTTAGATAAGAGCAATCTGTCACGTTAACCGTTTGAGTGCGGCGCGCATTGTCGGCACATAAAAAGCGAAGCGCGATAGCGCTTCGCCGCACTCAAACGGTTAAGAATCTCTAAAACATATCAGTAGAACCTGTGACTAATTTGTTCGCTTACTGGGACTGAGAGTTTCTCTACCATCCTCCTTATTCCTCAGATTTAAGCCCCTATGATTGAGATTTGAAGCCGAGGGTGACTTTCAAATAAATGTTTAAAGAACTACTTCAAGGCATTAGTTACCGAAATGTTCGGGATATCCTTAAAGCGATAGATCGCTCATCAGAAACATCAAATGAACTGGTACTGCTTCAGGTAATCTACCACTTACATACAGTTGGCAACAATTTTTACACAACCCTGATGACTAGGTCGAAGAAGTATAAATGTTTCGAGCTAGTACCAATGTTGTACCGAATGTAATTGTATTGCTGCCAATACAGTGGACGCTGCATGTAGTGATCATGTATTGATGTACTCATGTTGTAGTGATCATGATTGTAGTGATGTGTAATCATTGTTCTGTCTTTAATTTTAATGATACGTATCAGTATCTATGGTTTTTTTAAATAATATTTAATTAATTCTGACTTATCTTTCCCTATCTATTAGGTTGAAGTAAAGAGGATTTAACTCAATGTTTAAACTTTCTTAATAACCTTCGTCTAAAAGGAATTGGAAAAAATCTTACAAAATTATAGGAAACAGATAAAAAAGATTCTCTTCCTATAAAAACATCTTAAAACTCTCAATTTACTTTCGATTGCTTACTAACTTTATAGATTAATTTTTTTTCTCTAACTTAAGCAGCAAAACGATTCTCTTACAATAAAAGTATTAACTTTTAAATTGTTTATGATCTCTGATGTTTGTTTTTGAAATTGTTTATGATGATGATATGATGCCGTCTTTTTTATTGATTTATCTTTCCTTATTCTAATAATTATGCTGAAAAAAGCAGGAGTCGGCTTAGTGTTTAAAAAACGAAAAAGAAGGGAAAAGGCAGTGTTTGACTATTTATAATGTTATAACAATTATACAGAAATTGAGGTCTTGCTTTTAGTGAATGCGTGTGATTCGAACAAGTCAATAAATCTTCCTTGTCTATCGTACACATGTCACACTTATTAATTACAAACATTTTAAAGTTTGAGAGTTAAAGATATCTTTAGTGTTTGTAAGCTCATCATGACGAATTTTATTGGAGGACGTTGCTCTTGAGATAATGTTACAAAATTATTCAAACAAATTAGCATTTATTGGATTCTTAAGCATTCTAGCTCTTGTTTTTAAGTGAATATGTATGATTTCGAACAAGGCAATAAATAATAAAGGCCTTCCTTGATGGACGCTTGTCGCACTTTTGTAGGTGATTAATTACAAACATTTTAAAGTTCGCATATTAAAGATTCCATTTGTCAGGTTCATCGTGACGAATTTCAACAGATGACATTGCTTTCTAAGTAAATGTTATAAAATGGTTACAATAACATTTAAATAAAACAGACGAATTGGCGTTTATGCTTTAAGCTTTTATCTACTATGATTATTAGGCTTTTATCTACGAGTTGACTCCAGTGATTGATTTGATTTCTACCCTTTATTAATTATACGCATTTATGCAATTAGGAACAGAATGCCAATTATATATTTTTGATTCACCATCGAAAACTGCACCTACGTGCGCTTAATTTGTAGACACTCACTTGCATATTATATCACTCATAGTTCAATAATCAATTTTGGAAAAATACGGAATTAGAATTTATCTTGTATTTTTTCACGAAATCAGGTATATCTAAAAATGGTGTTTTAGAATTGGTTCTTTTTTGCATAACCACTTCCAATCAATTAATAGATTTTAATGGCTGATTTGATTTGGTTGTTTTGAAGCTAAAAACCAAAGATATATTTAAGGCGGACATAATAATTTTGACGATGGAGTTGGAGCGTCAATTGGAGCTACAATCCACTCTTCAAGCTGTCGCACCACACCGACATAAGGACAATGCATCCATGGCGAGAAATTGAACGTGTTCTAGCCATTTGTACTTTCAACCTGGTTTCTTCGATGAAGTTTTCAACAATTCTGTGATCTGGATGCTGAAGAGGACACCAGGCCACAGCAACCCAAGGCGACTCTAGGAAATGCACCAAGTGACTTTGAAGATCCATGACATGAGAACAAGATATCCAAAGCATCAGATTAAACGTGCACTAGCCATGTGTACGGCGAAACTTCGGTAGTGTTATCAGCAGTCCTCCAATCCGGATGCCGAAGAGGACACCAGGCCACAGAAACCCAAGGCGGCTCTAGGAAATGTAGCAAGCGACTTCGAATATCTTTACTTTCTTGTATCCGAACAATACAAAGAGAAAACATTGGTATCATCAAAATGTTCGACCACAAGATTTTAATGAAGCTATACGTTTTAGACCATACCAAACTGGTTGAATCTATTTTTGGAATTATGTCTCTCTGTCTGTTTGTCTGTGAACATGATAATTCAAAACTGCAACAAATGGAGGGATTAATTTTGGTATGGTGTCTTTACACCAAAATTGTAGATTTCTGCCAAATTTTGACCGAAATCCATGTACGGGAAGTCTGCCTATCTTTCCATCGATGTGCATGTGAATATCATAGCTCGAAAGGAGCTACGAGCTAGATTGGCGCGTTTTGGTATACAGTTTTATTACCAGAGCTGTAAATCTGTATCAAATTTTGGACCAAACACATTAAAGGGTTGCTGTCTGTCGATCGATTTATTCCGTTACATGTAAACGCAATACACAAAAAAATTAAAATGCTTAGATGGGGGAATTTTAGTTTATGGACTTAACACAAAATTTGCATATCTCTCTCTAATTTGTGATTGCATACATCAAAGGTTTGAAAGTTTGTTTTTTCTATCTGTACGTATAAGAATAGAGGTGTCAAACTCGCGGCCCACAACGATTATTTTTTTCGGCCTAGTAAGCAAAAGAATATGTAACAAAACTTTTCATAAAAATTTCTTAGCTAAGTTTTCAAAACTTCTAATTACTATTAATAACGAACCACAACATTCGCCAATGACTAATTACTAATTGTGTTGCATATACACACCAATTCCCTTGCCACTAACAGTGAATATTTTAGGAACCGATAATAAAATGAAATGACTGGAAGAAAATTTTTCTTTGTCTTGTACAATTTTTATAGGTATAGATAGAATCAGTATCTAACCATATGCAAACGGAGGTAATCGAGATCCAATGCAGCTCAGATTTGAAAGCAAAATTCAATGAAGTTGGAATACCTGAATTTTACAAATATTTGCCATCCAGGTTTGAAAATATTTTTTAAAAATTGTATTTGAAATTATTTCCATGTTTGGAAGTAGTAACTGGTGCGAGCAATTATTTTCACTTTTGTAGGGAAATGAGTCCCCTGTAAGATCCAAAATTACTGACATTCACTTTCGATCAGTTTTGTAAGTAACCACTGCGAGCAAGATATCCCTCGAAGTAGGAGAGATTTTAGCACAGAAGAGATGCCAAGTGTCAGGAAGAAACCATTAACTTTACCGTTGTTTTTTTTCTCCCTCTTTTATACTGTACTAGCTGTTATGCCCGGCGTTGCTCGGGATTAAAATACTTTCATGTCTAATATTTTTGACGTAAAAAACTACTTTTGCATAGAAAATTACAAAACCCAAAATTCTTTTATCGTCTGAAATGTTTTTTAATTAAAATGAGAATATAGTTGAACCAGACGATTTTTAAAAAAATACCGATAGCTAATTTTCTCCATAAGTTATTAGTATTTACTAGGGGGTTACACCCCCTACTCGCTCCGCTCGTCAACCCCCAAGAATCACGTTGTGATTCTTTTGAGATCACTACGTGATCCCAGCTCGCTTCGCTCGCTCGCCGTACAGTTATGACTGTCTGCTAGTAATAGGAAATTATAATTGCATTAATTACTAAAAGTAAATTTAAATTAGTTGAAATAGCATACACTTCTAAAAATTTTTCAACAATTACTAATAAACTAAATCATAAAATTTCTAAAATTAAAATTTCCTGGTAGCATACATATAAATATATATATATTATGTAAATGTTTGAAAGAAATTTGAATGCTAAAATGTATAATTATTAAATGTTTAAAAACATAAATTATTTACATCAATCAGAAATCAGCCATTTAAAACTTCTTGGTACACAAAATTCAATATTTCTTCAAGTTACATTAGCCCTAACTTTATTCGGTGACAAATGGCTTTAAACATGTTCAGATTCACTATTCAAAATTATAAACCGCAATAAATATTTATTTTTACCTTTTTAAAATTAACAAAATAGCCTTTTTTCGAAATTTTTAAAAAATTCTAAAATTCTTGCTTTTTACACCAAAATTTGAAACGTGCTCTTTTTTCGCTGATATGTTGATCAAAAAAGCTTCACCACATGCATACACACTCACTGCAATAATTATTTAGCCTAGAAAGTTATAACTTTTATCTCTGGGTAATACGTTAAATCCTCGGAAAGTTTGAGTTATGAAAGATTATTTGAGCCATTTCACAAACTTTTAGCTTAAAAACCACAGTTCAACGTGACAAATGGCTTTAAACATGTTCAGATTCACTATTCAAAATTATAAACCATTATAAATATTTACTTTCTCCTTTTTAAAATTAACAAAAAAGCCTTTTTTCAAAATTTTTAAAAATTTCTAAAATTCTTGCTTTTTACACCAAAATTTTAAACATGCTCTTTTTTCACTGGAATGTTGATCTGATAAGCTTCGCCACATGTATAAAAGAACAGACTCGTGCTAACGTCCCACAACTATGTTCCTGTAGCTCGGGAACTTCGCTCCGTACACAAAAACGCTTAATTCTATTTTGTTCATTTCGATTGGAACGTATTATGAAAGATTCCTCAATAGTTTCATTAGACTTATCTTGACGATTTCCATTTATAATTGAAACTGTTCAAGTTAAACTCATTTTGAAAAATTTTGCTGTCCCAGATCAAGCCCATCGCGGATTCGAATGTAAACAATCTAAACTCGCGAGTGTTGCCAAACGGCGATTAAGAAATTCGTCCGTTTTGTGTCGCCACGTATGAGAATTATATATAGAGATCGCATAAGTACTTCAAATTTTGTTCATAACTCTGCAATATAAGAAAGATTTTAACGGATGTTTTGAGACAATTACATAGTAAATTTTTCATTGAGAAAAAGCGTTAGAATAAATATGAATAAAAAAATAATAAAATTCGACTTCATCCAAAATTCTTCTAATGTGATCTAGCAACAGTTCTTATGTATTCTTTTTCTTCACCAATAAAAAAAATGTTATAAATTTTAAATATTATACACAATTTAATTTTTGAAAAAATATTAAATTGAGGGCAACAAATTGAACGGAAATGAAAGTTGAGTCATGAAAAGCTAATTTTTTAAACTTTTATTATGTATAAAAATAGTTTTTGTGACATAATACATATTTTCAAAAAATATCACGGAAAATGCCAAAATCTTGCTTAATTTCCAATTAACTAAATTTTAATAAGATTTAGGGCTTTCGAAAGTTGACGGTTGACTCTCTTCTTATATAAACATATTTATAAAAATAAGCAAATCTTTCAGAAATAAAAGTAAATTAGTTCAAAGTCTATAAATTACTATCTAGTAATTTAGAGAATTAGAGTTAATTAAGAGTAGCTATAAATTTGCGTTATTTCAAAATCGTCTGCGCGAAATTAACAATTATTAAACTTTAAAAAATTAATAAAAATTGAAGGAAAAATGTCACAGATATAAAATTAGTATCATT
This sequence comes from Araneus ventricosus, assembly GCA_013235015.1. Lineage (NCBI taxonomy): Eukaryota > Metazoa > Arthropoda > Arachnida > Araneae > Araneidae > Araneus > Araneus ventricosus. The sequence goes on along the minus strand of BGPR01018792.1, from coordinate 7,810 downwards.
GAAAAGGTAAAGTTTTGAACTTTAAGATGGTAAAAAAATATTTTTTGTCGTACAATTTGTTCCGAAGTTACGACGGAAAGACGGTTTCGGTTAATTTCTAATTAAATGACTGTTTAATTAACTTTTGGACTTAGAAAAGTTCATAAGTGTCTTCCCCTTGTCTTAAATAATAAGTGTACAAAATTTGGTTGAAAACAGTCCATTGGTTTAGGAGGAGATGTGGAACATAGCCACATACCCACATATATAGCCACATTGACTTTTATTTAGTATGTAAATTATTTAGTATGTTTAGTATGTAAAATATGTATTATTTTTTAGGGATGGGCAAACTTTTTCGGTCGCGGGCAAAAAATCGAAAAAAAAAAAGGTTGGCGGGCCAAGATAAATTTTTCTAAAATTTTAAAAACAATATACAAGTATTACAATTTAAATATGTTAATGAGATGAATGAAATTGCGATTTCATTTTTGAAAATTCCTTATATTGAGGTTCGAAGTGAGATGTACTGATTCTAAGGAACGAGGCTAAATGCTCATCTGCCAGTCTACTTCTGAAATAATTCTTTCTAAGGTTCATAGTTGAAAACACTTGTTCACATGTATAAGATGAAGCAAACATAGCACTGATTTTCTGGGCGTGAGATATTAAATTTGGGAAACTTACTTTCGATAATGATTTGTAAAACTCTAACTTTGGCATATTTAGAAAGGACTGCTTGAGATGATTGTTAGATTGCAACTCAATTAATTCAAGCTGCAAATCTGACCTCACTGCTTCACAATTTACGTTGAAAGGCATGGTAAAAATATCCAATTCTGTTTGAATGGCACTGAAATCTTGAAATCTGCGTTCGAACTCAAAATGCAGTTTTTTCAAGCCATCTTCATAATTCTTAAGCTTCTCTTCATTTGCTGAGGGTATTGAATTTAACCTCGAGAAATGAGACAAGTCGTTCTTAGCTAGCTGCCCAGCAAACAGATTAAGTTTTAGTTTAAAAGCTTTGAGATGGGCATAGATATCGTCGATAAATTGATTTTTCCCTTGCATCTTGACATTCAAGTTGTTCATATGACAAAGAAGATCTGTGAAAAATGCTAAGTCCGAAAGTCATTCTGTATCTTCTAACATTTCGAACTCCACAGAACACTGTTTCGCATGGAAGAACGACACAATGTCGTCTTTCAGCAGCCAAACTCGCTCGAAAACACATCCTGCACTAAGCCACCTTACTTTCGTGTAATACAGTACATCAGAGTATTCAGATTGCACGGACTGAAGAAAATCTCGAAATTGCTTGTGAGTAAGCCCACGAGATCGAATAGTATTTACAAGCTTCACGACTGCATCAAGCACGAGTTTCATATTCAATGCAGATTTACACAGAGCATCTTGATGTATAACACAATGTAGAAAAACAACATTGTTCCCGGCCAATGATATATGCCTGCGAGTAATGTACAGAAACACATCGTTGCGATGTGGTTGAATGCGAAGAACAGAATGATTTTCAACAGAAATGAAACCGGAAATACCATCAATAAAACAAATAAAAAAGAACATTACAACCAGAGGGCGCGAGCAAAATGCAGACGCACTGGCGCCAACACTGTCTGTGCATGCTATTTCCGTCGATTTATGTTTTGTAGAACAAAAATAGAGAAAGTAAAAAGATCATCAGTCCTTTGAAAAAAAGGAAGAAAAAAAATATTTAAACGAAGTAGAAAAGGAGATAGATATATAATATATAAATCATATTTTCTTTTAATTTCCGTCGGACCGGCAAATTAAAATTCTATCCGCGGGCCGGATAAAACCTTCCGGCGGGCCGTAGTTTGCCCATGTCTGTATTAAGACTAGCTGTTACCCGCGACTTCGTGCGCGAAGAATTTGAATTGCTACTTTTTTTTAAATTCACGAATGTAAATGTTTCGTTATATATAGAAAGGGGAAATCAAAAGTTCTGACGGTTGATAATACATAATTGGACGACTAATTTAATTCTCCGTTACTGTAAATTACATCATTGTACTCAATGGTATCATCTGCTCTTTGGAATATATCATCCACCATGCTATATGTCATCTGCTTCTACTGTTTAAAAGAATACATAAGACAAAATATACATTCCTATTCTAAAAACTCTGACAACCATATCATATACGTCAATGGACGATCATGGTTTGTTTATTTTGGATTCATAGACCGTTTTCCGGTAACCTTCCGATTTAAGCAATCGCCAAATCTATTTGGCAACTGTATCAAGCGCCAAGCTCGAATTAGTTCTTTCTTTAGTAAACAAAACGTTGAATTCCGTGTTCTTTGGGTTTATGTAATCCTTTATATTTAAATCGGTTAGAAACATCTCTTAAAGCATTAATTCGAAACGGAACTATTATAATTAGCTAAATCGCTTGGTTACAAATTTAACCGCCAAAAAAATCTTGGATGTCGATGAAAAGAGCAATAAAGAATAATTTTGGCAACCTTTCCACTAAATTAGGCACTTATTTTCAGTAAACATTGAACGATATTTTCATTTAGTTATACTTAAATTTAGTTTTTAAATTTTAATCTAAAAACTCTTGGAACTATATCATATCTGCCATTAGATTTCTGTCCCGGCGTTTATTTTTAACACGTTTTTATTAACTCGCTTTCTTGTCTGTCTGTCTGTTCGGTACAAATCTTGCGATCGATTTTAACCCTTTATGTCCCAAATTAATTTACCAGCGAATTTGCAATTTTATCTTTGAACTATTAGATAAGTTATCAGGCAGAATAACCCCAGGAAAGAGAAAGAAAACTTTTTTAATTAATTAAAATAACTTAATTAATTAAATTAACATTTTTTTTAAATTCCTGCCTTCAACTGCTATCTACTGCTTGCTGTTGGAACTAGCGTATTTCAGCGTATTTTTGCGAATTCCGCCAAGGAAAAAGGTCATAATACAAAGATATAAGCGTGATAAAAGTGGGACTTTAATGTCCCGTCAGGACATAAAGGGTTAAACTAACTTCCCGATGAGCTGGAGACTTGAAACTTTAAACATAGTTCAGAACTAGATGACAATGCATTATTAAATCGCTTTCTTGTCTGTCTGTCTGTCCGTTTGTCTGTCATTTCATGTTTTGCATGACGCATCCGCAGTACGTTTTTCATTATATCTCGAAAACTATTAACATTACAGACTTGGTTCTTGGGTATATGGATGACCCATGGGATCATCGAAGCACCCCTATATTTTAGCCATATCTTTGCGCATGCGCAGTACGTTTTTCATTATATCTCGAAAACTATTAACATTACAGACTTGGTTCTTGGCTATATGGATGGACCACGGGATCATCGAAGCACCCCTATATTTTAGCCAACCATATCTTTGCGTAATGCCAGTACGTTTTCATTATATCTCAAAAACTAACATTACGAACGGTTCTTAGGTATATACGTTAGCCCATAGGATCATCAAGCACCTATATTTTAACCATATCTTTACTTTTTTATGCGCATTACGTTTTCATTATATCTCGAAAAGGCTTATTAACATTACAGACTTGTTTCTTGCGGATTGGAGCAGGATCATCAAACACCCCTATATTTAAACATATTCTTTGCCACTACCGATAGTTTTCATTATATCTCAAAACTATTAGGACTTACAGACTGGTTCTTGGTATATGGATGACCATGGATCATCGAAGCACCTATATTTTAGCCATATCTTTTGCGCATGCGATACGTTTATTTGTATATCTCGAAACTATTACATTTCACAGACTTGGTTCTTGGAATATGGATGGACCACGGGATATAGACAAGCACCCTATATTTTGCTATATCTTTGCGCATGCGCATACGATTTTCATATATCTCGAAACTATTAACATTCCAGACTTGGTTCTTAGGTATATGGATGGACCACGGGGTCATCAAACACCCCTATATCTAGCCATATCTTTGCGCATGCGCAGCCGATTTCATTATATCGAAAACTAACGTAACATTCCAGACTTAGTTTCTTGGGTATATGGATGGACCACAGGATCATCAGAAACACCTATATTTAGCCATATCTTTTGCGCATGCAATACGTTTCATTATATCTCGAAAATATTAACATTACGAACTTGTTTCTTGGGTGGACAACAGGATCTTGAAGCACCCCCATATTTTAGCCATATCTTTGCGCATCGCAGTACGTTTTCATTGTTATATCTCAAAAGGTCTCTGCGTCGCAACTTTACTTTTCAGAGGAAAATAACAATTTTTTATTTACAGTCAGGTGAAACTGAAATAAACCTGAAATTTGTCACATGTCTCGTCATAATCTCATCAAGATGTTTAAAATCGATTGCAATTTCACACACAGAAGACAAAAGCAGAAAATAATTGTTAAAAAAATAAAAATTTTTAATAATAGACCGTTTTTTAAAACGGACTAAAAAAGTATAAAGTAATTTCTTTACAACCCCATACAGATTTATAACCCCATACAGATTTAAAACCGAAAACGTGGGGCGCATGCAATGTTTAATAAGTAAAAGGAGTGTAAAGATGTATCGTTGAAAACTCACACTTTTAACAGTTCATATCATTTCATTGCAATAAAATTATTTGGTGGCGAAATAAACTATTTATACATCAATTATCTATTACATGCTCCCCACGTTTTTCGTTTTAAATCTGTATGGGGTTATAAATCTGTATGGGGCTAGAAGAAATTATTTTATACTTTTTAGTCCGTTTTAAAAACGTGGTCTATTAAAATTTTTATTTTTTTAAATAATTATTCAGTTATTATTCCAGAGATTATTTCTTTTCTCAGCAAGATCACGTGATGCATGACTTTAAAAATAAGTTATTCCACTGCTTGCGCTTTTCTGAAGGATCACGTGACATTTCATTTTGTTTACGCATTCCTTAAGGATCACGTGACAGTTGATTGAAAAATAAAGTAATAATCTTCATCGGAAATCGCTTGTTAATTATTTAATTGCTGTCTGTAATCAAAAATAATGAATTTAACATGATGTCACCTACCCAATGTCCGTTCCTGGGTTCCAAGCTACAACTCTCCAATTTTCATCCAAATCGGTTTGGTAGTTTTGCCGTGAATGCGTAACAAACAGACAGACACACTTTCGCATTTATTATATTATATGGATATTTATAAAAATAAGCAAAATTTTCAGAAATAAAGGTGAATTAGTTCAAAGTCGAACCATTGCCTAGCAACGGAGTAGCTATAAATCTTCGTTATTTCAAAATCGTCTGCACGCATTAAAAAATTTTGGAACTTTTAAAAATTAATAACAATCGAAGGGAAAATGGCAGAGAAATAAAATTGGTATCACTGCAAAGATTAAAATTTGAACTTTAAGATGGTATAAAAATATTTTTTGTCGGACAGTTTGCTCCGAAGTTACGGCGGAAAAACAGTTTCGGTTAATTTGTAATTAACTGCCTGTTTAATTAACTTTTGGACTTATAAAAGTTCATAAGTGTCTTCCCCTTGTTTTAAATAATAAGTGTACAAAATTTGGTTGAAAACCGTCCATTGGTTTAGGAGGAGATGTGGAACATAGCCACATACCCACAATGACTTTTATTTATATTAAGATTTTCGAAATAAACCTACGGGGTTTTTTTTTGTGGCCCACATAACCATATAAACTTAAACCTTGTGATTCGGCCAGTGCTTTTGAGTTTGACAACCCCGTATAGGAACATGATAATTGAAAGGCAGAAGAGATGAATAATGAAACTTGATTTGTCTTCTTGACACTAACTGTGACAAATTGTGGACCCAATGGGTCGAAAGAAGAGGTCCAAAATGTGTACTCGGTTCTCTTCATTATGCGTCGAAGCCAAACGCAAAACGTATTGTTCCTGTCTACTTACGAGAATACGAGAATGTTGATGGCAACGCGAGGTCTCTATGGACTAGCGGTAAGAGGTCTCGGGTAAAAATCCGATTTCACTGAAGATCCGTGAACTGAAGATCACTGAAGCCGTGTTTGTCGGCCTGGTGCAGGTTAGATTACGGAAGCTTGGTGAGGGAGGTGACAGCTCAAGCGCCGTCCTCATCATCTGACCGCGGTCCAAAATTACGAGATCCGTCCCAAAATAGCCCTCGAGTTGCTTCAAAATGGGACGTTAATTTAAATAAACAAAACTATATAAACCGATAGGAGAGCATTCCCGCTGGTATAGTTTTGACGGAGACTTGCGTCTCTCCATGGCGGTCTAATGGTGTTTCGGGAAAGGAAAAAATTACGACGCTTTTCGCGCTAAAGTTAAACGCTTATAGCTCAGCAACCAAATAACATAGAGAGTTGGTTTTAGTTTCATTTTAACAGAGTAAGGTGGTCGTTGAAGATTGCAAAAAGAATTTTAGAATTTGGAATCGCGGTTTAGTCACAGTCGAGTTGCAAAGTTGGTGAAAATCACGAAGAATTTTACACAGATAGAATCACATAGTCACACTAGACTAATAGCGCTATAGACTATAGAGTTAATAGTCACATAGAACTACTTTAGGCACAGAAAGTCACAGTTGAGTAAGGTAAGTAAGTCTACGCCCCTCAATCCCAGCGGTCGTTTCGCAGAGACAGACTCCCGTCGATTTTTTTAAAATTGTGTTTATTCATTTATGACGCTTCAATTGCAGTTTCACGCCTACCTCTGTAAATCTGACTTTCTCGCTGAATGGTGGTGTCACAGAGGTATTTCAAAACGCAAAATTTTCCTATGGTTCAGAACACAACTCCATCATTCAGAGAGAAATACTATTGGGTGACACGTTACATCGATGTGATTCTTGGAGATCGAAATCACCTGAGATTTGAAAGACGATCCCGATCACCATAAAGGTAAACGCGCATTTCGTTTCTTTCTTTGCACAGTTTCAATAGCAACAGATAATTTCTGCCGGATTCCAAATAACGAGGTCTAAACAAGAAATGAATGGAATCTACTGTTTTCTCCTCTCTAACGTGTGATATCTTCTTTTGCCTGGATTTTCTGTTACAGTGAATGAGACCTACTGCTTTTACCCTTTTAAATGCGCCTTATTTTTACTTACAGCCGGTCATTCACGAGCTCTCCACTCCACGCCATTCCATTTTTTCAGCCCATCCATTTAGGCGGTTCATTCACAACCGCTCCACGCAATGCAAATCCATCCGCAACAGGTCACTCCGATCCCCTACTGCGCCTACTTCTCGCCCCAACACTACATGCGAACCTCTGGCTGCTCCGATTTCCTCTAGAGCGAGAGAGCCCCCATCTCCCACGTAATTACACCGGTCGCATTTCAGCATTTACAGCCCGGCGGCCCAAATGGAGCGATTGGATATCCGAACTTCCGCTCCACACGGCTCCAATTCCCTTCGATTTCTCGCTCTGACGATTGGTTATGGCGTGGAGCGGTCGAATTTGCGTGGAGTGTAGCGGTCGTGAGTGCGCAACCCTACATTTATTTGTCATTTCGATGTTAGATCACATGCTAAAATCTACTCAATTCAAATTCAACTTGTATATATGTATGTGATGCTGAAACAATTATTAACCGCTCAACGGAGAAGCGCGCCGAAAGTATCAAAAGATAGGGAATAATCCAAGGAATTTTATAATACTTATTTTTATTTAAATTCTGAAATTACAATTAGTTAAAAAGATAAAACGCCAAAATAAATGAAATATCCTTCCCTCTGTACTAAAATCAGACAAAAAAAATAATTCCGGAATCGAATAGAAAATTCATTTCGCCAGGACACGGTATTATTTTATTATTTTTTTTTTTTA
>BGPR01018791.1:0-30311 GCA_013235015.1 Araneus ventricosus | reverse complement strand
TGATTTCTATCCCCCCTTTCATCCTTTTCCAGGGTTTTCTCTCTCTCTCCCTTTTATTTGTTGTGTTTTTATTATTTGCAGGAGGGAGAGAGACAGCGAAAGACTTTCTAAAGTCAAAGCCAAACAAAAGTTGATGCTGGCAATCAAAAGAGCTTAGGATTGCCCATTGGAACGATAACGACAATTTATTTTAAGAGTTGCGATGGCTCTTACCCGAAACTCGGGATTGTAAATAATGGCTGCAACAAAAGGGCACCCGGGGAAAATTACCCCTCGCGGAGAAAAATCTTTTCTTTTTGTGCTTTTTTTTAGACGAAGAAGATATTTTCTTGCTAATGGCTTCAGATAGCCGGCTTAGAGAAAACCTGTGTACCCTTCCTCATCTATTGCAGTAAACACTGCCCTTTAAAATTTTCTTGCCCTGAGAGGAAGAGGGGAATCCCCATATCTTTTGAAGATACAGACATCAAGTTGAAATCATGTTGAATAAAGAGCGAGTGTTCTTTAAAAGGAAATCAAAATGTGAGGGGAAGGTCTAAGCCGTTATCAAATATTCTATTAACAAATATCTGTTTTAAGCTAAAGTAAATGGTTAAAAGTTTTCTGCTCGTCAAAAGGTTCCGAAATCGAGCTATAAGTAAGACAAGATGAACACGTGCGTACCATTTTCAAATTGTGGAACGGATGGCAGAAAAATTAATCTAGGTCTAATGATTTCAATATCTTAGAATTTCCGTTACGAAATTTGTTTTATAACTTGCTTGAATCGCCTCACTTAAGCTTAGAATATATGAATGGGATAAATTAATTAATCCCATTCAGTGCATTTAAGATTAACACCATTAATTCAGAAGTTCGGTTAATCCAAAGTCACAATACGAAAGAAATTTAGAAAAATTTAATTAAGAATGCATATTATTTTCGAGCATATTTTGGAAGTATTTTCAACTTGGTTACTTGGGATTAACCGAAGTTATAAATTACTGACTTCCAATTTAACAACACTAAAATGTGCCGAAGTTAATAGTACATGTTTCTGCGATCACAGATATCTCCAGTTAGTTTATATAAACAACATAGGCGCCTTCAGTACGATATTTCTTTTTGAAAAGTAAAAAAAGTTATTATACTAAACCTTATTTTTCATAATTTCAATTCAGATTAACGCGAGTTAATTAATCATCTTTTGTAACAGGAAAATCTTTGACACGCTCTTAAATACTACTCATAGAATTTTTTAAAAATCGCCTCTTGAGCATTTTATTTTACAATCATGGTATAAAAATCAATCTTCTAAAGAAATAGTTCTCCGAGAATTAGGCACTTGAGAATAAATGAATGAAACGCAATTAAAGAATATGTGGAATTAAAAGTTTTGGAGGTATTTCACTTTATCTACGGGATCTCTGTAAAAGTTGCTGTCCGACAGTTGTAGTAAAGAGAAGGTAAAGCCTACTTTACTTAACTCTGAGAGAATCTCACGCAAATTTCTACTCTACGTGTTTTCTATTTGCGGTGAATAAAACTTCAAAAATTTCACGCTTAAAGCGCTTCGGAAATTTATATGAAAAGCATTAGAGGTAATATATTTTTCAAGCTTATAGTCTACATTTCTCTGCATATATTAGTATTTAAGATGGCTGAGAGTTTCAAACATGTTTGAGGTTACAAAAGTCATTTATTAAGGCTACTAGAATCTGTTGGTCATATTAAAAGTTGCTTTCTGACAACTGTAGTAAAGAGAATGTAAAGCTTACTTTACATAATTGCGAGAGAACTGCAAGTAAATTTCTGTTGCAAAATGGTGTTTTCTATTTGTGGTGAATAAATCTTGGAAAAGTTGACGTTTAAAGTGCTTCAGTAGTTTAAATGAGCATAATTAGAAGTGACATTTTTCAAGCTTATAGTCAACATTTCAATGTACACATTATGTTTGACGGTAGCTGTGATATTCAAATTACGTTTGAGGTTACTGAAACCGTTTAAAAGAGTTACTAGGACATGTTGGTCATTAGAAGGTGGCTTTCTATAAGTTTTAACTGGACATTAGTGGTTGAAGCTTACAAATAAACACTGTATGTGCATATGGATGTTTGGTATCCTAAGTATAATCATCCAAGATCAGTAAGTTTACGTTCTGATTTCTTAGAAATTTTCTTCTTTGGACCATTAATTTATGAAATTACTTCTGTCATTGTGGATAAACCTTTAGCAACAACAATAAATAAAAGTTATAGCATTCAGAAAATTAACAAATTACTCTAGCAGGAAAAAAACCAACCCTTCGTTGAAGGTTTAAATCTGAATATTAACTTCTTGGCATACGATTTTATTTAACCTCCTAATAAGATGCCACCCCCATTTGGGATATTTATTATTATTTCAATATATTTAAGATCGTAAAGGATACGTGAGACATTTAAACGTGCCTAGATGATTTTTGTATTTAAAATTATTTGTTACATTGACCTAAATACAGTTTAAGATACCAAAAATTCTGTAATTCGATGCGCGTGGTCAGAGACGTCATTGTATGTTAAGGCGTCGATGACAAAGAGAAAAGCAGAACTGCAAATCTTTCTCCTAAGTTTTATTTTTATAAAATAGTCCATTATATAAAATGTATTTAAAGATTTATATTTATTTAAGCAAAAATGCCAGTATTACAAGAAAGTAGGATAGCGTGATTAAATATTTAGTTTCGGGTATATTTCCCCTTTTATTCTGATTTATTTAGATAAATTAGTAAGACGAGTGTAAAGTGATAAATGTATATGTAATTAGAAAAGAAATAAGTGCTTGAAACCGTAAAAAAATTTGTTAGCAAGTCTTAGTTTAACTTTATATACTATTGCAGAAAAATTCAAATAGTTTTTTCCGTTTATTAAACCTTAAAAGAAATAAATGATACATCACCATGAAAAATGAGAAAGAAAAACAAACAAACAAAAGGAAAAATATTCCAGATTTTGTAGTTAAAATTTGACAACCCGTAAATATAATTATGTCTGAGTGTCTGAAAAAATGAATGCGGCGATTTCAGAAATGTTGTTTCAAATACTCGGTTAGGGACGATTTTCACAGCTCACTTTCTAAACGGTTTCATGTTACAGTTTTACATTGATAAAAATTCTAGAAAATATATCAAAAGCATTAAAGAGGTTAAAATTCTTTTAAAAAAGTACGAAAATACGTCTTGTATAGAAAATAAAAATAAGTTAACAAGGTTTAAATTACGAATGAAATAAAGCTATGAACTCGCTGAAAAAAACACTATTTGTACAAAAATTCTGTTAAAGATTATGGAAAAATAATAATTGAACAATTGGATAGCTTAACAAAATATTTAAGTAAAAGAACGTTTCGAGTGTGATGCTAATTAAAAAAATTTTACTGCATTTAACTTTTTTCTGGAAAATCTTAAGAGAATTATAATGCAATTTCTCGATCAAGTCACAAAAATAAACAAACCTCTTTGGAGGTATACTGTTTAACAATGTTCGATTAATCTCATCATCAAAAAGAAAAGCTAACTGAGTTTAAGATGGGGCCGAAAAGTTAGGACGGTCAAGTAATTCGATTAGAGAAACTAGAGTTTCAGCGACAAGTTTTTGTGGAAAAAAGTTTCCCATTGCTCATTTAATGGGAAATTTCCACTGAAACGAACGGCGCGTGATTCCCCTTTTTTTCCATCCCACCCCCTACTGATTTGGTCGGAGGATTCACTGATTTCATTTGATCTCCACGCGAAGTATTTCCCTCATTACTTCCCTACTTCGAAAACAATGATGATAAAAAGTTATCTCGGTCCCGAGGAAGTCTTTTTCTATTTTGTTTACTGCTTTGAACAGGAATTGGTTTGTGAAATAGGAGCTGTTTGACATTCTCAGGCATCTATTTTTAGTAAATTGCTTCATTAATTGAAGCAGGTATGACTTCATTTAAAGTTCTAAATTAAATAATGCAAACTGAATTTTCGAAAAAAATAAAAGCATTTACATTTAAGGTAATGAAAGGTGTCAAGAATTATAGAACATCGTCGTTCAGGTAGAAGTCACTAAGTCCACAAAAAACATTTTGACGGACTACTGCAGTTTACTAGAATTTGCAATTAATCATTTCGTGATAGAAACTTGCCATCTAAACAACAGTAAATAAACCGTTGGAGCTAGAAATCTGTAAAATAATTTTTGTAATTTATCATGACCACTCAAAAATAATTAAGTTTGAACTGAACATATCTCGAAACCATAATTTAGGACTTAGTGACTTCTGTCTGAACATATCTCGAAACCATAGTTTAGGACTTAGTGACTTCTGTCTTAACGACGAAGAAAATCTTTCTAGATCTAAATTGGATTTAAAATGCAAAGCAGGTAATAATACAAATTATTACATCAATTTTATTGAAATAATATGAGGCAAAAGATTTTGAGGTAACAGGAAACCGAGTCAGCCATTGCCTGCCTTGGCATTCGTGGTCAATTGAAGAACGGCCGCCACCACAGCTCGGATACTGAGGTCAGGATACTTATAGCCATCAACGGCCACAGCCCAAGGAAGTACGTTCCGTCATCGGAGTGGGGTAACCCAACCCATGCCATAACTATGCTTCCCCAGGGAAGCGAGAACCCTCTTATATATCCTGAGACAACTCATCCCGGCACTAGTGGTATCCTCTCCATGGAGGAGATTTCGAGGTAATCACAATCACACAGGAGCTACCTCCGTCCTGCCTAGGCACGCAGAGTCATTGTATAACCGGCGTCAAGACTGCAGCCGGGAACTAAGGTCGGAATCCTCATTGCCAACACCGTCCACGACCCAACCCGTCCAGAAGGAGGTACGCTCCGTCATCGGAGTGGAGGTAACTCAACCCCAAACCATTACTATACTCCCAGGAGAAGCTAGAATCCGCTTACTTATCCGACGGCTTCTCATCCACGAACTCGTGGTGCCTCCCCCGGAGGAGGACATTTCGAAGTCAGGAACTCAATATAATCTAGTCTCAAAAATGTTGAAACTGAAATAACTCAACTCTGGCTTTTTGATAAGCATGAATTAGCTACAAGCAGGTGAAATTTTCAAAATATTTATAGTTATTTTTTATTCTTTCTTAGCTCATATTAAGATTCAAAGTTTTAAAAATATAAATAATTTCTGTTTTAATATGGCATTCTGGAAAGAAATGTTTGAAATATCATAAAAAATGCGTTGTTTATTTTTTTATTCTGTTTTCTCATAAGATATCGATTTTAAATGATACTTACGATTATATATTGATTTATGTTCCAAATGTCATCTTACTTAATTTTTCAGGATATATCAGTCACTCACATAATAACTTAGGTAAAATAAACTATTGTTAATCACATTGCTAAAAATGCAAATCATAATTACTGAACTGATCAGCAATTACCTTAAAAGATACACCCCGCCTACTTAAACATCCGGGATACTGAGTGACCGGATCGCAGTGACAATAACACGGATACTGTGGTCAGTTACAAAATGGCCATCACCGGTCCATGCACTAATCTCTGCCTTAGGAGGTAAGTCCCCTCATCAGAAATGTGTCCAACACAACCACACACCATTATTATAATCCAAGGAAAGTGAGAACCACCTTACTTATCCAGTGATTTCTCACTTCTATATTTCAACTGCCCCTCTCCCCATCCTTGAGCTACTGACCAGCAATTAATCCTAACAGTGAAATAGGTATTTTACTAATTAGATGTAAATTAATCTGACAGATTATACAATGAATTATTAGATGATCCGAGTAGCAAATGTTGAATCCATTACTTAATTGGATTCAATAATGTATTCGGTAACCAAACACCTTTTCCTGGATTTCGGGTTCAATATCGCACACTGTACCTAAGTGTGTGGTTTGCTAAGTGAATTTGGATCTACTACGATCCATTGCATAACAGACTACTTATGATACTACAGTAAAACTTCGATTAACCGTCACCATCCGGGCCAGGGCTGTGACGGATAAACGAATATACGGATAACAGAAATCTCTTAATATATATAGGGTGCCCTCTAAAGTACCTTACCACCCTTTAAACTACCGGATGGCTGCAGCTATCTTCATAAGAGTGGTGTCTAGGTATGTTAAAGTGACTATGCGCTACTGGGTGAAATCACTTACAGCGCCACCTGGTGGGAAACGGTGGAGTTAGCATTATTATCTCTAAAATGGTACAAGATAGAGGAAAAAAGTGAATTACAAAGTTGCAGAGCATCGACAATTTAGTACAAAAAGACACCTTGTGGAAATAAATGCTTAGAACAGAATGCTTAAAACACGTATTTGTTTGTTCACGATGTCCTACACTGACACGTGGCGAAGCGCTCTTAGAAAGAAAAAAAAACCCAGCTAATTATCACAAGATATCTTTATTTTTGATGTTCAAATTTCTCTCCGTCAGCTACAATGTAAATCTGGGCCCTTGCTTGAACTTCACGTTGCAAACTGTGTAGCATAGCGGGTGTCACATTGGCACAAGCATCCGCAATGCGTCGTTGAAGGTCCTGCAATGTTGGCGGAGGGATCGCATACACCTGCTGTTTGAGGTATACCCACAGGAAAAACTTCATTGGAGTCAGATCAGGTGAAAATGGAGGAAAATACGAACAAACAAATACGTGTTTTAAGCGTACTATTTTTAGCGTTCATGACCATAAGGTGTCTTTTTGTACTAAATGCATGATGGTCTACAACTGTGTAATTCAATTTTTTCCTCTATCCCGTACTGATTTAGAGATAAAACGCTAACTTCACCGGTTTCCACCAGGTGGCACTGTAAGTGGTTTCATCCAGTAGCGCATAGTCACTTTACCATGCCTAGACACCACTCTTATGAGGATAGCTGCAGCCATTCGGTAGTTAAAAGGGTGGTAAGGGACTTTAGTGGGCACCCTGTATGTATAGTAACATGATTTAAATGCTGGATTGGGACGAAAATAAAAATAAAATCCTTTAAGAGCGAACAATACATGCATATAGTATTTAATTTTAGAAAACGATCAATAAAAGAGTAGTAATAGACAGAAACGACGGATTTTTGAAAGACGATGACAGATAACAGGAACTGACTGTGAAACGAGAGACGGTTAATCGAAGTTTTAAGGTACAATTAATTTTAAATATAGGCAAGATCAGAATTTTTCTGTAATGTTTTGCCAAAAATCCATGTGTTTCTCAAAACGTGTTTTCAGTGTAGATTCCCAGAAGCATTACTGCTACCAATTACATATTTGCAGAAACCTTATAATAGGATTATGAATTATTTATAACTATTTGAAGTAAAAAGAAAGCAACTTTTAGTTATGGTTTGACTTTCGTTCTTAAAATGTAAGTATTGTTTAGCAACGGATTCCGAAACCCTCTGCGCTTTTGCGCATACCCCGGGCGGAGTTATTTTCATCAAAATAGGGGAAAAGTGAAGAATGGAAGGGGAGATGTTTATATTTTACTTAGCTTGATATAACAAAGAACTCCAGAAATGCGCCCATATGACTCATTGCCTGACACTCTTTTCCGTTGTAAAATCGTCCAAAAGTGCTAGTTTCTAAAACCGTTGCTAAACAGTAAACAGATTTTTAGTAGTATGTTTATAACATATAAATAACATTTCAAGCTTTGGGTATCTCCTTAAAATTTTGAAACGTTTGTAAAATATGTGATGAATTTGTTAATATGCCATTAAATTACGCGAATTATCTTAGTATGACACGCAGTTTGTAATACACTCCAAACTTTTTCAATCAAATAAAAAAATCTGACAAATCTTCTTTGTTGAATTTTTATTTATAAAACATATTGACTATAAAATAAAATAGTAAGGGCTTTCTTTGCATCTATAGTTCTTACGTTCCAAATGAAATCAATAAAAGCATTTTCCAATTCTATTTGCTAATAATTCGCTTAGGTTACAAAAGAATATTTACTCTTCATCCCATTCCGCTTTATCCCCCTAGTTTGCTTGAGGAAGTGAAAGTCAATATAAAAAGCTCTTGATGTGTACTCACGGATTACCTCAGGAAAAGAACAGCAAAACTCCTCGTAGAAAACGCTGCCACCGAGACATCACAAATTCCTAGTTAAAAAGAGCTTAAGCGTAAGCCCTCCTTTGGATTCCAAAAACAAAGATTCCGTAAGCAGTTGAAGACACCATCATAAGGAGAAAAAAATTCCCATTTTCTGGGCACAAATCTTTACTGAACATGAATCTGCACTCACGCGCCCAAACTTACTGTCATTTAAGAAGATTTCTCACGAGCTACCCCCCTCTCCCTCTTAGACCCTCCTTTAATGCCACCGGCCAGCCCCATGAAAAAGAAATAAAGAATACCTCCTTAGAACAAACATCAGGCGGTGTAAAGTTTTACCCTGCCTTTCTTCTGATAATGACTTCTGCTGTCTCGCTTCGACAAAATTGGATTTTATATTACAGATAGTTTTAATAGTTGTACTTTCTGAACAATTCGCGTTAATAATATCGAATGTAATAACTGAAATTTTTCAATTCTTGAAGGCAGGTAGAAAGATTAATCATACTAAGCATTTCACAAAAATATTTTTTGCATTATTTCTTAAGGTTTTATTCCAGTAATAACATATGGATTGCTTCTTTTTATTGAAAATAATTTAAATCTTTTTATTAAAACTATTTTTTTAGTTGCTATTGGGAAACTATTTTCCATACATTTGACTGCGATCTCTGCAAACATACTTAATTTTTAAAGAAGTTGAAAAGATCGTACCACAAGATCGTAAGATTGTACTTTGGGATTCAAATTTTTTATTCTTTTTTCACAAAGATCACGAAGATATTTCTTTGCTTTGTTTCTTAAGGTTTAATCCCCAAAACAACATACGGACTCTTTCTTTTTTATTGAAAATAATTTAAATTTTTTTTATTAAAATTATTTTTGGGTTATTGATGAACTAATTTTCACACATGTCATACATATGAATACGATCTCTGTAAGCATATTTAATTTTTACAGAAGTTGAAAGGATCGTACCGAGGGTAAGATTGTGCTTTGGGATTAAAATTTTTTATTCATTTTTCTCAAAGATCACAAATTTATTTTTTTGCGTTATTTCTTAATGTTTAATTAAAAAAAATAACGGATAGACAGTTTCTTTTTCATTGAAAATAATTTTAATTTTTTTGATTAAAAATATTTTTGGGTTATTGGTGAACTAGTTTTCACACATGTCATACATTTGAATGCGATCTCTGTAAATATATTTAATTTTTACAGAAGTTGAAAGGATCGTACCACGGGTAAAAATTGTGCTTTGGTATTCATATTTTTTATTCTTTTTTCTATATAATCTTTTAAAAATGTATTGTTTTCTGAAGTACGTACTTTTCAGTAATTTGATTGACGCAGTTTTTCTATATATTTTGACATATAAAAAATCTTCACACTTTTAAAATAACTCTGAAATGAATCATTGAACTAATTAGAGTATTATTTTATTTCTCAACAAATGCATTTATTTATTCATTTGCAAAAGTTTCCTGCGAACTAAAATTTTGGGAACAGAATAGCAACTGAATTCCATTCTTTAATTATTATGAAGAAGGAAATAAAATAATAATATATAATATCAAAAACCACGCAGAGAACCAATACATGAACTTTAAATTCATGACAGTTCAGAGATAGTTTAAAAAATCTTCTAAAGCAAATGTTTTAATTCAACAACGTATTTTAAAGTCTAACTTAGCAAAGATAGTCTAATTTAGCAACTTATTTTCTTGATGCAAATTAACTGAATTATCAACAAAAATGCCTCTTTATTTAAAATCGGTGCTATGTCCACATAAGTTTAATATCTTCACTTAGCGAAACAGTAAACATGACAACAAAACATTTAAATTTTTAATTGTTTAAAGATCAAATTCACGTTTCATAGTTGCCTTCGGGACTTGGGGAGGTTCTAGTTGACCGAGCGAAGCGAGGTCTACATTTTAGCTCCGGCATTTTGCATTTGTCTGTCTGTAAGTTTGTTACGCGATTACGACAAAATGCTTTGTTCGATTTCCTTCAAATGTGGCAGAAATATTTCTTGAAGCAATAGAAAACGGTGTATATATTTTATTTCTATTTATTTTAATTCCATAATAAAATAGTTATTTTAATTATATATTAAAATAGTTTAATAATATATTTAATTATTATATTAGATTAATAATTAAATATATAATTATATTTAATTATTATATTAAAATAGTTATTTTAATTACATAATAGTTATTATAATTATTATTATTATCAATTTAATTGGTAATAAAATAATAAAAGATTGAGTGGCAACATTAAGATTATGATATCAGAGTTGTAAATAAACACATTTCTCTTATCGTTATCCGCTAAATAAGTGTTATCTATTTTTATAATCTTTGGTTATCTTTTAGTTCTAAATTTATATTTAAACTCATTTACCATCTAAATAATTTCTTTTATACCTCAGGGCCGCAGTCGGCAATTTTAAGAACTTCCAAAATTCGATTATAATTGTTAAGCCTAAATGGAATTATCAGACGCTTCTTGCCAAGAAATGCGATCTCGCCAAGATAATTTCGCCTGCCTTATAAATCGTCTGATCTGCAATACAACGACAGCTTTTATCTTATATAAATACTAGCTGATATGCCCGGCGTAGCTCGGGATAAAAAATATTTTCAAGTCCATATATTTTCAAGTACTTATAACACTTTCAATTTACTAAAAGTGTTTTACGCGGAAGCGTCTTTCGTTGATTTTCGTTAAGCAACTGACCTTTTGGACCAGCAGTGAAACACCCTTCTTCTTTTTCTCTCCTTAGTTTGAACCACCTGGCAAGAATCTCGTACTCCATTTTCCCCTCCCCATCATTGCTACGGCAACAGCAGAAACTCTTTCATATCTTGTATTTTGACGTAGACCTACGTCTCTTCATAGTGTTCTAATGATGTGTCGGGAAAGGAAAAAATTATGACGCTTTTCGTGATATTGTTAAGCGCTTATAGCTCCGCAACCAAATAACATAGATAGTTTTAGTTTCATTTAACAGAGGAAGGTTGACATTGAAGATTGCAAAAATAATTTTAGAATTTGGAATTACGGTTTAGTCACAGTCGAGCTTCAAAGTTAGTGAAAATCACTAAAAATTTTTTTGACGTCACAGGGACCGACGCGCGCGCATGCAGACTATCCAATTACATTTGGCAATTTATTCATCGATCTCAAGTTCACGCGAAATATTACTCAAGAATTGTTGAATTATGTCGAATTTCGTGGTAAAGTTAAACGCTTATAGCTCCGCAACGCAACCAAATAACAGAGAGTTTTAGTTTCATTTAACAGAGGAAGGTAAACATGGAAGATCGCAAAAATAACTTAAGAATTTGTAACTATGGTTTAGTCACAGTCGATTTGAAAAATTGGTGAAAATCACGAAGAATTTTGATGACGTCACAGCGACCGGCGAGCGCGAACACATTGGTTGTGAACGGTATATTAACTGGATTTTAATAGATCAATAATTAATTCATTTCAGATTAATTCATTTAACAGAGAAAGGTCAAAGAGCATAGGTCATAGGTCAAAGTCACATAGAGCTACTTTAGTCACAGTTGAGTAATCGATTAATTAACTGTCCTTAATTAATTATTATTAACAATTGTTGATTTAATTGAGCTGTACTTTCCATCGATTTAATTGAGTTGATTTGGATTTAGTTTCATTTAACTGAGAAAAGTCATAGAGCATAGGTCAAATTCACATAGAGCTACTTTAGTCACAGTTGAGTAAGGTAAGTAAGTCTACGCCCCTCAATCCCAGCGGTCGTTTCGCAGAGACAGCCTCCGGTCGATTTTTTTTTGCCATTATCCGGTCTTATTCTCTCATCTTTAGTGTTTTTGTCACTGACCGGAAAAATACCTCATATTGTTCTTTCTTTTTCACCTTAGGCCCTCTCCCTCCGGTAGGAAGTGGGATCAACAATCTTGAAGGATTTTACACACTCATGATCATTATAAAATTTGTAATATTAAATGAAGCACCGCGGAAAGAGTAATTAACATCATTGTGTTGTGGGGAAAACATACTGATACAGATATATGCTACGAAATAAAAGCTAAATAAAATTACTGCCTTTCTGTTAATATTCAAAGAAAACAATATTTTTACCATAACTTTCACAATGGTAAAAATACCAGAATGAAGGATTTGATAAAACGATAAATGGTTTGAATTTTATTACAATAACAGAAAGCATTGTTACAAATTGTGTATGAAATAAATTTGAAATGTTTGTTAAATTAAGAAAAAGAACGAATAAAATTTAATTTGAAATCATTAAAAAGATAATTTTCTGCTCCTTAAGATGGTATGTAAATAATCTACGTGCAATATATTTTTTTTGAAATTATTGACGAAACACTGAGATAAAACGCCGAAACTTGGCTTAGTTTTCGTTATTTAATTTAAAATCTTAGGAAGAAACTTTTTAAAGTTTGACAAAGTAGAATTAATCTAAGAACGGACCCCATAATGGCACGTGGAAATTTCATGTCAAGTCTATTCTCCGTTTAGGAGGAGTTCTTGTGACAGATAGACCGTTAGAACATCTTTTTTCCCCATTCCTTTTTCGTCTTCCTACGATAGGAACTGGACTAAACAGTCTTGAAGACATAGCACACACTCATTAGGATCAGTTAAAAATTTGTGAAAATTAAACAAAACATCGAGAGAATAATTCACTAACGTCATTGGATCACTGTGTAACCGTATTAAAAGCTGCCAATGCTACGACAACCGTAAACCGGAAGTAAAAAGTCTTCTTTTTGTTTATGCTCAAAGAAAACAATATTTTCTTATATTAACTTTAACTCTGGCAAAAGCCAGCGCGCGAAACAGTAATTTGGCCTTGAATTTATTTCTATAAGAATAAAAGCATTGTTAGAAATTGCGTTAAAAATATATTTTTAAACCTCAATAAAAAACAGAGAAAACACTTCATCGCAATGGAATTAATATCATTGAAAAGATAATTTCCTGCTCTTTAAAATGGCATAAAAATAATTGTTGTCTAATAAATATTTCAGAAGTTATTGGCGAAAAACGTCTGAGCATTAGGCTTAACAGCGGCTAATTTTTATTTAATTAAATATCTTAAGAACCAATTAACTCTGAAAGTTGAAAATAGCACCGTTGACCTAGAAATGTGCTCTAGAATGTCGTGTGTAAATTTCATGTCGCTACGTTTCGCCGTTTAGGAGGAGTTCTTGTGACCGACAGACGGATACATGTATTTTCTGTTTTATATTATAGATTTTTTACAAATTGTAATATTTATCGCCAAGTTATTTTGAATTCCATCTTCTTATTTCTAACGAAGTGAGTTGGAAAAAATATTTTAATTTGACGCCTATTTAATTGTAAAATTTTCTTGATGATTTTTTTTAAATAACTGATTAAAGGATAGAATTTTTCTCTGTGATGCTTTGGTGCCATCTTCCTCAAAATATTTCGATATGCCACCTAAAGATAAGCGAAGTAAAAGATCTAGAGATGTTTTGCTAATTCAGTAGATTGCGAACCATTTTATCCATTTTGACTCTAAATTCGCACCTTAAGAATTGTGCTAAACTTTTGTACACCAGTGTATCTTCTTGAGAGTCAAATTATGATGTCCGGTGTCTCTACAAACAATGCTGTCTTCAAAATGAAAAACATTTGCTAAGCTTTTAAAAATGCGATGAAGAGAAAAGCTTGGATTTTTTTTTGGTTGGGGAGCGAGGTCTACTGTTCACAGAACTGTAGTTAAAAAATTATAACGGATATAGCAAAGATGTTCATACCGCTAAGTAAAAAAATCATTTCCAGTTTTTAGGAATTCGCCAAATACCTGGGAAGCGGAAAAGGACCACATGCACAATTGTTAGAATTTATAATAGCAAATTGAGACGAGTATGGCAATAACTTTATTTTAGTCTTAAAGTATATAGCGCCATTAAGGGTGCACGCACTGAGCACTGTAATTGTAACCAATTTTTATCAATCTTTAAGTGATTCTATATAGTGTTGTGAAACAGTATTTGCTGTATCCGTCACAGTGTTTTTTAATTAAAACATCTCCAATCCAACAAAGAGAAGTATGAAACACCCTGTAAAATCATCAAAAAGTTATTAGCGTATCTGAATTTCTGTTGTTCAATTTCATCTAATAGACCACTACTTTAAAAACATTATTGGTATAGGACCTTATAAATTCCAATACATATAAAACGATGACAACGGATTTTCAATTCTCACTTAAATAATCAGGGACCACATCATCATGAGTCCATGATTACATTTAGATTACATCAGACTGCCTTACGTAATTTCAATTTTGATGGCATCGAGTTTTAGATCAAGAATTCAGAACTCTATGGTTATTACCAAGGCTTTTTGTAATTCAAAACTATAAATAAATTATTGTATTCTGCTTAAGAAATAAATTTTTACATAATGCACATTTATATAAGTATAGACATGTAGATATATAGAAATGCAAAGTACATATGTAAATAATGGTCTTGCTATAGACGTGAAAGGCAAAAAATTCACAATTTATAACCTCAAATACTTTTTATTACTTTTAATGAATTTAAAATTTCTCTTTTTAAATAGTTTAAATTCCACTAAAGATGTTTTAAAGGAAAATCCACAAAGTTTTTGTAACAATTTTAATAGTTTTTGAAAAAAAAAAATTTAAGAATATAGAATTTATAATAAATCGAAATAAAATTCTTTGTGTTCTTCAAATTTTTTAATCTTTAAAACTTAATTTCGTTTCTGATGAAATTTATGTATTTTAGATGGCATTTATTATTTAACACATCATACTTTTGCTATATATTGAGTGAAAGGAATATTTATGCATCAAATTAATTGCAATCATAATTAATTAATGATAATTTAAATCATATGTATTATGTCAAACAAATTATCTTTTATAATTTTGCTTACTTTTAGAACCTGTCATTTTAAAAATAATGAGATTTCTGTAAATTTTTACACTGATTTTTCATTAATTTCACTTTATGAAAGCGACTGAGCATTTACTAATTAAATATAAGAAAGTTAAATAAAAAGTGATAGTTTAAATTACTTATCCTTAATTGCTCTGAAACAATAATTTTAAACATTTTGGCAACAATTAAAATGTTAGTTAGTGTACCCCTTCCCGTCAAACCACCCCCAGCCATTTCAGCAGTTGAACAAGCTGATCTTTGTCAAAAATTTGGAAAGTAATGATTACAAATTTTTATTTTGAGGTATAATTTTTTTTCTTCAGCTTTGCAATTTTTATTTAGTAAATCTTTTTCACGACTATGGCACTTTCAATCATCTTCAAACATGATGATTAAATTTCCGATGAATTTGAAGATTTATTGTTTGAATTAAATCCAAAATGCGATGCATAGTTCTTAGTAAGATATCTAAAGAAAATCTATAAAGAAATTTAAATATAACAAAGAAATAAAACAGTTGAAGTTTATTAATCAACCTATATTGCCGTTCATTTGGAGAATTTCCGATTGGTAAATTATTATAAAGATATTCAGAGCCGTCTTAACAAATTTGAGCGCTCTGCGCTAGAGTAATTTGGCGCCGCATAAGAACCGTAAGTAAAAATTTGAGAACCTATGGCCCAACTAAAATACTTACCTAATAAAATAGTTGAGCAGCAAAAGAAAAGCAACTGTTCTATGATTAAAGCTTTCAAAACAGGATTTTGCAACCCATCTTCCTTAAAGTTGGTAATTTCTATTAAGCAGGGTTTGCACTAGGCCAATATAGTCTCAACAATAAATTCATGCATGCGCAGAAAGAGCGGGCAATGGCAAGTTTTTGTCACGACGGGACAACTGCATGCTATTGTCCGACAATATCAATCTCGTATAAACCCACCTTTACACGCATAATTTGATATTTTCTCACTGATTGTCTCTGTATGAATATTTTTTGAAAGATATAAATGTTTATGCAACTTTTCAAAATCCATAGCTGTCTAGTTATAAGCCCTAATCATACTTTTCCTTTTAGCATATTTAAAATTATAATTAAAATTTGTTTGTTCAAAATTAACATACAATCAATAGAGGATATTTTTAGACGCATTTGAATCAATGGCGCCCCTGGACTACAGCCCAATTAGCCTATTGGATAAAATGTCCCTGGCGATATTACCAAAGGCATGAGAAAGTATTACCAGCTCTCACACAGAATCTTGCGTCCCTCCTAGTGCATTCATCAAAATAAATCAAGAACGCCACCACATAAGCTATCACCTTCCGAGGGCCACTCCGACGAACTTCACAACGTCCATTTTTCTCGCCGATTGCTCAGCAATTACTACAAGCGATATTCCGGATGTAGAGTCATCCTCTCTTATTCATCCACCACAGCTTATTCATCATTATACACAAACCTCACTTTTTTCATCCTCCTCATCATCTTCATTCGAGAATGGTAATACGTTTAAGAGGACAGTTCCTGGGCTTGAAACGGGAGGAGAGAGAGAGAGATCCGATTGCGATAAAAACAGGAAAAAGAAGGGAGAATCTGTCATCCCGGATGATGATGGATAGACTGTGGACCGTTGACATTCGACTCTCAGGTAAAAGGAGCCTCGAATACTGAAACTCTCTTAAGAGATAATGGTCCCTAATCCCACCAAATAAATGCTCATCTCTATTTTTTTGTGCTGCCTCTTCTTCGCATTAAATCTCTTTTCGGCTTAATACGGCAGCAGCTAGCGCCTTTAGCGCGCGCGTGCTTGCGTTTTTCTTGTGGTTCTGCCGATGGATTTATTTCTCTCTCTCCTCCACCACCCTCAGATTGCGGAAGATTGATGGATTGTTGTTGTTTTATGGACGTGATGGTCTCCTGTTGCCTGCGCCATCAGAATGTCAAGGACAGACACTGAACGGTTCGACTAGGGTTATGAAAGTAATTTCTGTTGTTTATGAACGCAAAGTATGTGATGACCAAAAGCATGCATATTTCTATTTTACTTTCTCGTATACGAAGTATAGAAAGTATTGTAATCGTAATCAATGTAAAGTGTAATATAATTGTAATCATGAATAAGTTATGAATTTGAATCAGTTTGAAAACAGTTTTGTTATTAATCTGAATAAATGTAAGTATTGTTATTGTGATCTATGTAAAGGAGTATGATAGTGTAAGCATGGAAGTATTGTAATTGTCAAAATATCGCCCATGACATTTGATTAAATCTCCGCGTTTAGTATCATATATTTAATGGACATTTCAACTTTATGAAAGTTTTATTTGATAGAGTAGAGGAAAGTGGGATAAAACAGGGTAGCTAAGGTTTGAAGGCCTGCTGGAGCTAAGATATTCGACAGAGAGTTTTCATAATTTTATTAAAATATTCTTTGTTTATCGGAGTACAACATGTCTTTCCAGAAAAGTCACAGTTTCATTACTTTTTTAAACATGATTTTATATAAAAAAGTGGATCGGGTTTACCCCACTTGGGGTAAAACCGCATACACATGTTGACATTATGGGAAATTATTAAAACTCGATTTTCAGTAGAAAATTTGCAATCGTTTCTATTTTATATGACAATTTAAGAATATTAGTTACAAAATTCACATTTAAAGCAATTGTCTTCTTCCTCCACGCCACTGCAGCTTTCGTGGGCACAGCTAATGCGCTAATACAGTTTTTGCATTAGATTAACCATTCTTCTTTATTTAAATTAGAAAATTGATCATTAAAATATAAAGAATCAACGTCTGATGTGTTTTTATCATCTTAATCGGAGGAATCATGAATACTGAATGTCCCGGTTTTACGCCACTTGGAGTACCCGGTTTTACCCCGAGTGCGAACGTTATAGGAAACGAAATAGAACAGCGCAATTATTGGAGTGCATCCTTATTGTTTGATAGTTTATAAATCCTTAGTAAACGTATAATAAGTTGGGCTAAAAATAGTTTTTAATAGTGTAATAATTTTAAAATAGGGATAATTTGAAATCAAACGGACATTAGAGAGTTGACGTCTTAAAACAAATAAACCTTCACAGAAACAGTGAATTCAATAGCTGCAACACGCCATTATGACTGTTCCTTTTTCTTGAGTAGCAGAGTGTAATTCAGTATCTGTCCGCTAAGAAGAAGAACTAATATTAACAGAATCAAGGGTACCTGGTTTTACCCCACTACCCTGTTTTACCTCACTAACCGGTTTTACTCACTACCCTGTTTTACTCCACTCTTCCCTAGTTATTTCTAGTTCCTCATATACAAAGTATAAAAAAATTAAGTAATTGTCAAAAAAGTTCAGCCTCGAGATTTTGAAGAATCTCCAGGTTTTAGATTTCTCTGACTCCGAACGTAGGCAGTTATGGAATTATGTCTGTCTGTTTGTGAACACGATACCTCAAAAACACAGCTAGAACGATAAAATTAGGTATGTGATCTTGACATGAAAATTGCTGATTCTTTTAAATTTCAAATTTCGGATGAAACTCATCGATAGCGAGTCTATCGGTTCGTCTGTGCATCTTAGTATATTATATGCATGTTAATTTATTGTATTTTTAAAAAATTTGAATACAGTTGTCGGATTGAGTCTTCTGGTGTGGAGCCTATGGAGCCTCGTGCGGGTGTTGCTAGCATTCGCTTGCGCCTACCCATTAAACTGGTAAGGGATCGCTATGGTCTTCGGTGCGGGGGTAGGCCAAAGTGT
Organism: Araneus ventricosus; assembly: GCA_013235015.1. Lineage (NCBI taxonomy): Eukaryota > Metazoa > Arthropoda > Arachnida > Araneae > Araneidae > Araneus > Araneus ventricosus. The sequence goes on along the minus strand of BGPR01018791.1, from coordinate 11,516 downwards.
ACTATTTGCATGTGGAAAAGATGACTGAAAAAAGGCAACAAACTAAGACAGAGGTGTCAAACTCAAATGCTATCATGTACCAGATCTAAGCTTATGCGGGCCGGAATTTTTTTGTAGTAACATAGATTTATTTCGAAAACACAATATAAGAAAAGAACAAGGTTGTTTTCTTGCTAACTCCTGGAATATTTTCTCTCCTACCAACTGGTCCAAAGAAATTAATTTTTAAACTGATCCAATTATTATGAATCTGATAGGAGACTTGTTTCCTATGATAAGTGAAAGTAATTTCTCTGACCGATAAGTACTTCCAAACAGGAAATAAATTTCATATACTAATTTTAGAGTGTTTTCAAACCAGGCAGGCAAATATTTCTAAAATTTAGGCTTCCCAAAGTCACTGAATTTTGCTTCCAAATCTAAACAGAACTGGATCTCGTTTACCTCCATTTACTTATTTGTGTTATCGACTGCTAAAATATTCGCCACTACTGGTAGAGAAAATGGTGCGTCGATGCAATACGACTGATAATCGAACAATGGCGAATGGTGTGACTCGTTTTTACTTTCTTGTATACGAAGTATACAAAGAGAAAGTATTGCAATCGTCAAAAAATTTGAACTCGAGATTTTGATGAATTTCCACGTTTTAGACATTCCTGAGTCCAAAAAACACAATTTTGGAATTATGTCTGTTTGTCTGTGTGTCCGTGTGTCTGTCTATGAAGATGATAACCCGAAAACTATTAAAGCTAGAGGGATGAAATTTGGTATGTGATGTTTACACATAATTTGTAGGTTTCTATCAAATTTTGAACAAAATCCGTCTACGGGAAGTCTGCCTGTCTGTCTGTCCGTGTTCATCCGAACACGATAACTCAAAAACTTAAATAGCTTGAAAAATAGCTTAAATAGCTTATAAAACTTAAAACTTAAATAAAAATTGATATGTCTTCTTCGTATTTTAATTGTAGACATGCGTCCAATTTTGGTTTCAACCGGTTGAAAAGATGCTTTCAAGTCGCATAATGATTTTCTTTACCTTATGCAGAGCCATTTGCGTATTGGCGAGACCATTTACCACTTCTTCTGGTTTCCTTCTAAATTAATCAAAGATAAGGGCGGTTTCTGTATTTCATTCATTTAAACTTATCACTTTTGAAAGTCAATATATATATTTAGAAAGCAAATTTTTCTGCGTTCTAAGCTCACTTTTTCTGCTTTGAACTGTGGCTGAACGAATGTATAATTATAGAATCTAAAAAGAGTCGACTACCTTTGAAAAAGCAGGAACGTCCATTTTTTTTCATTGATTCTGAATTTAGATGAAACAGAAGAAAAAGAAGATCAATATTAACAATTATGTTGGAATATGATTTATATTGTAACAACTTACATTTGCAACATATTCTTTATTTTTTAACAGAACTGCATATCTGCATCTCTGACCCAACAACTGCTTGTTCTGTTTCGAAGAATTAGTATAAAATCAATAAGGAAGCAGAAAGATATGCAGCTTCATATTATTTACAAGTAGAAAATATTTTCTCTTTCTTTTTACTTTTTTCAGCTTTCAGTTAAAAAAAATGTAAACATTTTAGTTCCATGCTTCTTTTACTGAATTAAAATCTAATTGTTTCTAAAAGGACATAAAAAAGCAGAGCAAGCATCAGAGTTAAAATGAACCAAATCCACGAGATTAATTTCTCAGAAAACAGATCTCAAAGTAGATTAGCTACTTTTAAAATAACAGTGGACTACTAATTGTTCTTGCTGCCTGGTGAATGAAAAGGAACTATGGACTTGAATCATCAGACAGAATCATCATTGACAGAAAATATAATATTTCTACACTACCATGGCAGTGTTTGTGCAAAATGGGCAAAACATGGATTTTTGGACTTTTTAAAAAGACCAAATTTCTATAATTTGACCTTAAAAAGGCCAATATGGCAACCCTGGTCTAAAGCATATATAACTTTGAATAATATGTCTATGCTATATCGTGTTAAAGAGAAAAGGCCCACCTGTTGAATACTATGAGCAGTAGAAATCTATTGTATTGCAACGGGTTCGGAAACATCCGAGCTTTTGCGCATGCGCCGGGCGGAGTTATTTTCATGAAAATAGGGGGAAAGTGAAGAATGGAAAGGTGATGTTTATATTTTACTGAGTGTGATCTAACAAAGAACTCCGGAAATGCGCTCATATGACTCATTGCCCCTTTCCTGTGTAAAATCGTCCCAAAGTGGTAGTCTCGGAATCCATTGCTGAACAGTATAGCCACTGCAATTTTATTTTATTTTAGTTGTATTTCCTTTTTGCACTCAAAATGACTATAAGTTATTTCTTAACAAAAAGCAATTTCCGTTCAAACATTTTTCTTTCTATGTAGAAGTTTTGGTTCCAGATAATTCGCTAATACTATGAAATTCTAATTCTCAGTCGCTGCCACTTGGAGAAAAAAGAACTTTTAAAGGTAGTTATAATTATCTCACTTCTTTATATCTACCTAATTCTACAACAAAAAGTTAAATCAAAGTCTAATCAAAATATCATAAATAATAAAAACTATGTAAATTAAGCATACAAATTAAACTAAAATATGTTTGAATCAAAGCAATTCGCATACGTTTGCTTAATACCGTTAAAATAACCTTTAATATGGCTATAAAAATGCTATTATTAAAATCTTAAACCTGCAAAGGGGACGATTTAAGTAATTGAAGTAATGAAAATCAAATCTCGATCGCTACAGCTCCGCCTACACGTCGAAAACTTACATTCTTATTGGTCGGTCCTGTCTCCTCAAATACGATTTCTCCAATCTAAAATCTTCGTCAAAGTTCAATCAATTACTCCACGAATTGTTGTCAGCAATCAAGAAATTTCTTTCGCCCGGAGTGAAAAAAGAAGAAAAAGGAGTGTATAAAAAAGGAAAAAAAAGGGCCGAGATAAGGTGGTGGAGAAAAAAGGAGACGAAGGCTTTAGTTTCATTCCTATCTTCAATCCTATTAACTTTGAACAAAACTTCTGAAACCCAAGATGAAAGCGTTCCATCGGAATAGCTTTAACCTCTCCCTCCCTCTTAGGACCATTTTTTCCAATACCTTTTCTTCACCATTTATACGACTTTTTTCATTTTTTTTTCTCTCTCCCTTTACTATTTCCTCGTCTTACACTCCTCAGTACTCTTCCTGCACTTTCGACAACAAAAAGAAAAATACCTCAGAAATATCAAAACGAATAAAAAATATATACAAGAGAATAATATATAGATATATATATGGGAGAACCAGGAGCGCAAGGAAAAGAAAAGGCATAAAAAGAGAAAGAAAAAAAAGATTTTCATCTCGAATTTCAGAACATTTTTTTCCTTTCTACTGCTCCCTCTCTTTTCTAGCTTTGACTCTCTTTTTTTCGTAGCAGTAGTTTTGTTGCGCTGATATTCTTGTGAAGTTCGATTAGTTTCTTCAAGTTGGGTGACTCAATTCATGGATTCTCGGAGTCAGCCAATTACTGGACCGGCCGTGACTGGCAGAAGAAGAGGTCACGTGATGCGTCTTCAGTTTCCTTCGAAAAAGAGTCTCCTCCCTCCCCTATCCCCCTCTAAATCTAGAACGACAACTTTTTGGGATTTTTTTTAATGCTCTGTCCTTATCTATCATTCTTTGGAGGTCTTTACAAACTTCCGGTTTCATTTTTATTTCGAAATTTCAGCCAGAAATCAATTAATCAACTTATTAAATTTTCAAGGACTTCTTTGGAAATAGCTTAATTTAAAAATTCAAAGGGTTCGATCAAAGCAAAAAATTATGTATAATCAAGATACGTATTTCATTTCACAAACAAACTTTTCAAAAAATTTAGCATAATTTAATCAAACATATTAATTTTAAAGTTATAAATCTCTATTTTAAAATAAAAGCAGGCGCCTTTAAACTATTTGGACACAGTTATGCATTAACCCCTTTCGGCCTTAATGGGTATATACGTCCCGGAGATTAAACTTTATTCCCTATTGATAAATAAATCCCACTTTTAGATGGGTTTTTATGTTTTCAGCGTTCTTAAGGAATTAGGGAATAAAATTATGATTAAAGAAACTTGGAAGCACTCTCAGATTGCAAATGCCGGACTTGCTTTTGTTGTCTTCGTAGCAAGATTATTGCTACGAAGCTGTAAAGTTGTTTCCCTGACATGTTACTCTTATGGCAGGAAAGGGAGTTTTACAGATGCTTTACTGGAATAGTCCTAGTCGACTGTACGATTGGGACATAATGTAGCAGATTTCCAGGATACAGGAAAAGTGAAAAAATTTTATCATACTTAATTAAGTATGTCAACATTAAATCAAACTACTTTTCATGGTTAAATTTTAGTCATGCAAAAGTCGGGTCGAAAGGATTAAGGCACTAACTACCAATTAACGGATTTCTTGTTTACTATAAATTTTTAACACCGCTGTTCAAAACTGAAGCAAATCTAATTTGTTACTCTACAGACTGCAAATACAATGATTACATTTGGAAAAATATAGCATTATGATTATTCCGGTAATTTCTTCTGAAAACAATCATATCTCGAAATGATTCTTTCTATTCTTTTGGGAGGGAGGGGAGGAGCGTGATTTGGTTCCCGATTGCATAATTACGTCCATTTTTCGAATATGGTCCCACATGAGGTATTGTGTGAGAGGAACTTATTTAAAATTGCTGCACATAAATTTTTATACGTAATTTAAGAGCAGAATTATGATTAGTTTCGTTTAATAATCTTTTCTTAATAACCTTTCTTTTTATAACCTTATGTGGCAATAGCAGAATAGTTCATCACAATAATATGGGATGGAAGACGAATAACCTGAAAATTAATTTTAATATTTATGTAAGACTCACAATCGTTTGATCTTTTCAGATTATAGAAAAATATCCTAATATCTTTTTACATCATATCTCTGGTATATCTCAGGCCAGAGAAGTGCTATAGTAAATTATGCAATGCAGACGGATCTTGGATTAACTTAGATCAGGTTGCTGGATTTTTAATTATACTCGCTGGTGATTATTGACAAAATTCAGTTAGAAAACATGTCTAAGGTTATCTTATTGACTCGATCGGTCGGGTGTAACGGTACAAGAGCCAAAGCCAGGAGCTATGAATTGTATATTCTACACTAACGCAAAACAAACAATCGTATTAAAAATGATAACTTTGAAGGCTTTAAAAATAGAACATCATGAAAATGAAAACATTAATCATTGCTCCACTCACTACAAAAATCCATCAATGGAAAAACAATAATTTGAATCTTCAAAATATATTAATTTCACCGTGACAGATTTTTCAAGAAAAAAGAGATGAAACCTTCTGGAGAAAAGGCATCATAAAATTATCCGAAGTAATGATAAAATGTTATGAACATTATACTTGCTGATAAATTTCTCCCCCTTTAAAATAAGAATTAAAAGTAAGTATAAAATCGAGCGAATATGTGACATCTCAATACTCCTTTTCGTAAGAAGACCCATAACGAAACAGATATATATATATATAGGATCATTTTTTTATCTCGATCTTTTCTTTATTGTATAGAAAATTGTACGTGATTACCGGTGGAATTACTGTTTTATACGGGAAATAATAATAGATTTAAATCGGACAAGCAATCCTTTATTGGTTCTATATCACATTTCGGCGCTTAATAAACAACACTACTCAAAGACGAAGATTCAAATGAATATTTCGGAACCAATAATGAGTATTTTTGAATTTTTTTAGCATCTGCTATGAACATGAGATCGCATGTTACAACCAGACGTGAAAAAAATTAGAAACTTTCTTTATTGGTTGTGAAAAATTCATTTGAATCTTCCTCTTTGAAATCTCAAAAATTTGAGATAGGCGGTGTTACTTGTTAAGCGATGATTTATAAATCTTCTGGAATTTCATCATCAATAACAGTTAAATATAACAATAATATTAATCAGTAGACACTGATTTTTGCTTTGGATTATCACAGTCGATATTTTTAGGATGACTTTTAGTTTTTCTGTTTCCATGATTCGAAAAATAAAATAAAATAAATAAATGCGAACTTTTAGGTTTGTAGTTTAGAATGGTAAAACGGAGGACTGAATTTGAATGAAAACAGTAAAAGGTACAAAGAGTTTCTCGTTTGAGGAAAAAGTAATTTGCAGGTTCCTTTACGAGGCTTGGGAGGGTTTTCATCCCTTTCAGCAGAATCATGCAGTTGGGTGGTTGTACGATACTGCTCACACTGTAGCATATAGTTTGGTGCTTATCTTGCCAAGAAATACCGCTGGATTATGAATGATGATCAATAATAACAACAACCACAAATTGATGAGAGAAGCTCATGACATAAATTGTTGGGATGACCAAATCTCTCACAGTTGTGAGGAGGACAAGGCAAATAGAGCAGCTTTCCTTAATTGTTCCAGGGAGGAGAGTCTTGAACATTTGAATAATATAGTTTTTGAGAGAATTTCAGTGCCTTCCGTAATTGATATCAATTCGATATGAGTGACGGTTTGATTTCTAGATTTCCCAAAACTTTATTTCGTGAAATAATGAATACAACAGATTTAGATATCCCACCAGGAAACAATTTATACTTGTATTTTAAGAACAGCAACCAGCCACCACCGTAATTAATTCGAAAATTTCACCCTTCACATCACTGCCAACCCTGGAGTAACAATTCCAGTGATCCCTACGTAACAGAACAAAAAAAAACCAGTCCCACAATTTTTAGACTGGTTGCGACAATAATCATCAATATCACCGGTTGTAATACATTATCAATTCTTCTTCATCGTCGCATCGAACAACACTAACAGCCTCAAATCATGGAGCTGCAACTGAATGAAACAATGTAACTAAAGAAAAATTCTACCATTTCACTGCACTCATATAACTCTTCTTGTATATATTATACTCGGATTGGAACCCTCTATGTACTTTTCATTATATTCTTCTTCTATTATGCATAATTATGTTCCCTTTTATGTGTTTTTATATCTCATGATGTATTTTTTTTGCTTTTGCTTTTCAATAAAGATTCACACATACTCATCCAACAGACAGGGAGCAGTTTAGGCTCCGAGTTCGGGGGTATGCTGAGGTGTTATGCTATGTATCTGCATATACAAAAATAAGAATACTCAACAAGGAAAAGTAAAAAAAAATTATTTAAAGAAAAAGCTTTTGAGTGTGTCCGTTTGTGGATTTTATTTCCATTAATAGGTAACTAAGACTTCTAAGTAATTTGAAACTTCCGACTACCTCATTAAGATTTATTTGGATTACAGGTAGTCATACAGAAACGAGCATTTGTCGTCATCACTAACTGACACAAACAAAATAAAAATGAACTGTTCGCTATGAGAGCGGATATTTAGTTTATTGTGGAATCCCTGAAGCCCATCCACCATTGAGACCAACAACGTAATGCATATAAGAGTACTTGCATTGGAAAGGCCATATATTTGTACAGTTGTTTCATCCAGTCTCCACCCATAACCAGATTTAAAAGAGATAAAACAGTAACTGGATTCTAAAACAGATGATCTAAGTGTATCATTCTATTTGATTGTGAAAGTGAATGCCATAGAAGATTTTTGGTCCATTAGAAACAAATATCAAACCTACGTATTGGTGAAATTCATGAGTTTAGAACTCCTAATGGAAGTTTTCTTAATAAACCAGACTCTTGAACGTTCCAGAAATCACATCCAAAACGTATGAGCGAACGTATATCTTATAAGAAGGCGCAAAAAAGTAAATATTTCACAAGAAAGACCAAAATAGTAAATTATCACAGCTTTCCTCCTTTATTCACATGTGAGAAATCAAATAAACAGCAAAACGGGAAGAAAAATTATTAATTTTAAAAAGCTAGATAAAAATATCAAGCGAGAACTCTTTTTTTCCTTAATAGAAAACAATTTTACGTTATCAAGAAGAGAAATAAAAGGGTAAATAGGATGGAACCGTGTGTGAAGAAACAAAAAAATTCAGTATTTACAAATAAAACAAAATTTCTGATAACAAGACAAGGAAAATATCAGGGCAGCAAAATGAAGATTAATACAGGTTCCGGAAGTTTTGTTTTAAAAGAACCTATCATTATATTAAAAAAATTCTCTTGGGAAGGCGAAAGGATTGAAATCGAAAACTAGACTATGATATCTTCCCTCAACTAAAGATGGTGAATTATTGAAGGGTTCTGATCGGGAACCACTAGAGCAAACATTGAAAATTAAGTCAACAGCAAATCAAACCGATCCGAAAATACCCTTTTGATAATCCTTCAGATCAGGCTTGGTTTGTACAGTTAAAATTTCAAACCTTAATAAAGCAGATGTATCATATGTTGAAGCAATCTCACAATATACGTAATTAAAAAGATAATTAATACTGTACTATTCGTAACGAATAAAAATATATATTTGTATCATTATTAAAATATTTAAAGAAAAGAAATTAATTAGTTAAAAAATCGTTTGGTTATAAAAGAAATTCATTTGAAAATATAGTTTGGCTGAAAAAGAAATTAATTAAAAATATCGTTTGGCATAATTCTTTTCTAAAAGTTATAAAAATAGTGTGGCAACTATAAATTTTTTTCTTTTGCTAACGTTGTCTAGCAACGGAAAAGAATAATGATGATTGAAGATGGAATTCGATGTCAGTCAGTGATGTAACGTTTGTGATGTAAGTGTATGTGTTTGTTTTACATGTTTGTGCTGTGGTAGACATCCAATAAGCATATTATTTTTTATAAAGAAGGCTCCATGATTCTTTATGTTATGCTGAAATACATCACAATACTAATAAAAAGTAAATTAATCTGTTTAGTTAAAAAAATTTAGAAATAGCGTTTTCTTTCATATTTCATTCATGTTATCATGTCAATGCAATTTATTTTTGAAAAAGTGAAATAACAGAGTTTAGGTAGATAATAGGTTAATTTATTAAAAAAGAAAATAATCAAATTCAGTAAATTCATATTATCTAATTATGCTCATACTGAATTAAAAAATTCTATTAGCAGGCATGGAATTATTTTTTCTTAGTTTCTTAAAAAAATATTTTGACTTGCAGGAAATAATTTATTTCATATGAAAAGAATATTGCTAATGGTAAAATAGAGCGAAAGTTTTATTAATGAAAACTTTTATGAAAACATCTGTACTCTTGGCCATGTCCTTTAGGAAGGAAAATTGGTTTCCTAATAAGATTTGCCTGTCTCCCCTCCGAACAGCCAAATTGCTTTTGATCTAACGAGCGTGATTTTATTAAGCCATATTTAGCAAAAATAGACATAATCGAATTCTCAACACAGGAGATAAAAATATTTATTTTCAAGAACAGGGCCAGATACTTGGTCGTGATAACTTAGCGATGATTAAAAGGAAGCAGTGGAGCTGAACTGACCTTACTGTTGCTCATAATTCTTACTGCCGCCTCATTCCATTAGAACAAAGCAATGAATAAACCTCACATCAACAAATCACGAGCTCTGTATTCTTAGATCCCACAAATTTTTGCCCTCTCCATCCAATCACTGAAGCTGCTATATTTGTGAAGAATTATTATTTGCGTGTGTTCTGCTTAACACGTTTACAACAAGTACATTATGTTTTATAGTGTTTATGATAGCAAATAAAGAATGCAACATTATTGACGCGAAATTGAAAACACTTTTAATTGGTCCTTTTATTACATTAGTTATGTAAACATACTTTACAATAAGAAAATTCTCACCGCAGAATTATCTGTGTAGTTTATGTTTACAGAATATAAACAAATTTTCGACGCAAAATGCGAATATCCTTATTATATTCCAAGGAAGAAACTTATAAAAGTTCAATTTGAATTATTTTAATATGTTAAATTAAAAATTTAAATTCTAAACGATTTTTTTTTAATTCAGGTAGATTTTTTTATTGCTTGCTTAGTAAAACTGATAGCAAAAATTGGAATAATCTTAGATTCTTTAAAAGAAATGGGAAGGGATATTCAACTCATCATCACTTTCTCATAGTTTATGAATATGATGAAATTGCGTAACTTACAAAAATAAAAATAAAAAACTCTGTTATTTCATAGGAGACTGATAATATAAAATTTAAGATTAACTAAAATTATAATTAAACGAATGACCTTATTTTCAAAAGCGTGCTTAACCATATACTGTAAAATATAATTGAAATTTCTTTATAGAACAACATAGATTTACTGTCATATTTCTCTTATTATATGGATTCTTGAGTGAGAATTTATGAATGATTTAGTTTGCAAATTAACACTATGGTTAATAATCCTTATAAATTCAACCATTTTGTTATATCTTTATAATAAACAATTAACCTTCCAGCGGACGAGCGCATGAAGGAGATATTTATATCGTGCATCGTCCTACATATTTAAATCGTGTTTTTTAAAACACATAAATGCAACTTGTATTTATTAGCTTTATACTAAACAAAGATTATATAAATAAAACTTGTTCTTAAATTTATAAAGGAACGATATAACTATGTATTACGATCTACAATAAAATTATCTCCTGCATAACCGAGCCTGATGGAAAGTTAATAAATTAGGCAGAAGCAACAGTTTTACAGAAGAAAATATAAATAAAATAGAATGTCAATTCTTTCTGTAATAAATGCATTTTAATATAAAAATCCGACTATATATAAATTTATTATTTTCTCTTACTGAGAAATAATGCTTTCTCTCTGAGTAATAACTACCATTCACTAATTTATGATTAGAAGAATCTTTATCGGATGAGAGATGAAATTTAAATAAAAATAATTTCCCATCAGTTAATTTTCTGGTGGTTGTTGTGAAAACTAATGAGTGTTATATAATACTCCAAATCCTCATTGTTATATCAAAATGCCGTATGTTAAAAACTACACACAGCAAAACATACGAAATTTTGGTGTAATAGTTGGAACGACATATGACATTTTGTGACAACATGCAACAATCTCAGATCACATACAAAAATTAGAGAGCACATGCAGCTAACCTACACAAGTGTTTTACCACTACAAAATATTTTGGCAAATTTGATATACGAGATTTTGATGTAACAATCACAAAGCCCTTTCATTAGAATTTCTAATAAATTTGAGAGAGGGTAATTAATGTAATCAGAGGAAGGAAAAAATAGTTCATACGATTTAAACGTGAACATACGGTCTCTCTCGAAATATGATTCACGTATCTTTATTATCCAGTAGCTGCTCAAAGTTTTCATTTTCGTGTAAATAGGAATTCCATTTTATGTGCGATCTAATCATGGTAATAAATCATGAATTCGTTACTAATAGACCATACATAGCTAAAAAAGTGGAACATTAATTTCACTGATGAGATAATCTGGTACTTTACAAAATGTAAAAAGATAATTATAATAACAACGGTTCTTTTATGAACACATCGATTTAAAATGAATTTCTTTCGAAAAAGAA